>CABHPH010139662.1:0-66758 GCA_902168325.1 Peromyscus nudipes
TTTTTTTTTTGGCAAACATTTGACAATCCTTAACATGTAATTAATAGGGACATGTGGACCAAATGGAAGTCAAGGTAAACAAGTTTTCTCATTGTTCCACTAAGCATATCTGAAGCGCAGTGATCATTAAATCAGTTAGGTGACATTCTTTGGCATTACCTTGTGCTCTGTTCTTGCTCATTTCCAAACATTTTTTAAATAAACAAAATTGGAAGAAGTTATCTTATAAAGTGTACAGATGGCATTAATAAGAATAGTTACTATTATATAAGGCTCTCCAGAAGACAAAAGATGAAAATGTAGGTTTTGGAGTTAGAATGATTGAAGGTTTCAGTCAAATACGTTGTTTTCTAGTTGTGTGATCTGGGTAAAGTACACTTTTCTCTGATGCATAAAGATAAAATGATGACCTATGAAGCAGTAAAAGCTTTTGTTCTTTACTGGTATTCATATAGCCATGATTGCTTACACAGGCCACAAGAATAAGCTGAATGTGAGGATGGAATTTATCAGTTAAGATTAAAATCAGTTGTACGAATGGAAGACTGGAATGCACTCTGTCTTGTACGAATAATGCTTAATGGTTTTAGTTGATTGTAAATTCAATGTCAGCTATAATTACAACTTGAATAACAAACCAACTAATGTAATCTAGGCCTTAAATAGTATTCTAATATTATGGAGATTTAGGTTAAAGTTGAACCTTGGTTTTCTCATAAAATATTACTAGGATATTGATGAGTATGTAGACATGGCTTGAATAATTGAAAATGATTCTGTTATATGAAAAAGAGTTATGAGACTGGGATTGGATAATAGACAATAAAATGGGGGTATGTTTTTGTTTTACTAAGCTATTTGTTATATAGTATTTGAATATATACAAAGAACAGCAAGATTAATACAATGATCTCTCATAAACCCACCACCCAGCTTCAACATTTATCAAATTAAGGTCACCCTGATTGAAATTTGAAGGAAATTTCAGAATTTCAAATATTTCCCTTATAGATACCTTGTCATATATGTTCAAAAATATGTAACTTATAGTGCCATTACATATTGAAAAGCTGACAGTAGTTATCACAATAACTTTAATATTGCTGATTAAGTATCCACTTAACAATGGAATTTATAAGTTGCCTTATAATCGTTATTTTATACTTTATTTGGATCTAAACAAACATATACATTATAATTGAATGATATGACTTTTAATTCTATTTATGCATATAGGCTTGTCTTCCATTTCCTTTTTTTTATTGATATCATTTATATATCATTTTTCCCTATGGATTTTTCTAGAGCCTGAATTTTATGGATTAAGTTCTTATAGCACAATATTTCCCTTCATCTTTTTGTTTAGTAATAATTAGTATTGGATCTTAAGGCTTGGCATATTTAGGTTTGTGTATTTCAAAAGAACGCTTTGCAAATAGTATTCATTTCTTCATGCAAAAAAGAAATGCATTTCTTCTTATTTCTCTTTTATTTTTAATGTTAGAAACAATTAGTTAGCATTACTTATATTTCTGTTTGTTAAAAATTGATTTTTAGTTATATTTACATGTATGTGTATGTGTCTGTGAAAATTTTCATGTGAGTCCAGGTGCCCACAAAAGAAGACATCAGATTTCTTGAAGCTGGAGTTATAGGTGGGTGTGCAATGCTTGGCATGGAAGCTGCAAGTTGAACTATAGATGAGTAGTATGCACTCTTAGCCACTGAGCCATCTCTCTAGTTCCTACTCACATTTCATAATAAGAGTTGAAAAAAATATTTATATTCAATATCTCATTCATTTATTAACAGAAATATTTCTAAAATAGAAAGTTACCTTATTTACTTTTTGATTGTTGCAATTTTTTCTCAAGGAAGTCTTTTTTTTTCTTCTTTCCAAAGGTTTGATACATTGTGGATGCAACAGATGGGAATTTAGGAGATAATGGCGAGTTTGTGTTAGTTCCTTGTCTTAGTTAGGGTTTCTGTTGCTGTGAAGAGACAACATGACCACAGAAACACTTAAAAGGAAACATTTAATTGGGGCTTACTTATAGTTCAGAGGTTTAGTCCATTATTGTCATGGAAGGAAGGATAGTGGCATGCAGGCAGATATGGTGCTGGAGAAGGAGCTGAGAGTTCTACATCTTGATTTGCAGGCAGCAGGAAGAGTCAGTGAGCCACTAGGTCTGGCTTGAGCTTCTGAGATCTCAAAGCCTGCCCTCCACAGTGACACACTTCCTCCAACAATGCTACACCTACTCCAACAAGGTCACAAATCCTGATAGTGCCATTCTCTATGGGTCTATGGGGGCCATTTTTATTCAAACCTCCACACTTCTCAAGTGAATCTTCCTAACATTAGGAACGAAGAGGAGTTGATAGACTCTTTCAAATAAAATGGTTATTTTCATTGAAAATTAAAATTGAATATACTTGCCATATAAAGCATGAGTCTTAAAATTCCTACACATTGCTCAATTGCTCAACAAGCTAAGCAATATGTTCATTTCTTATTATTCTTTCATTTTTTATGATGAGAACACTTAGCAATTTCATTTTCAAAATGTGTTCCATTGTTATTAATGATTGTTACCATTCATGTAATAATGAATAAATTCCCAAACTTCTGAGATTTCTTATATTCAAAACATTTGTGTATGTGGTGTGTGTGTGTGTGTGTGTGTGTGTGTGTGTGCATATGTGCATACACCCATGTGCATGTATGAGAGTCAGTTTTCTCCATCTAAACTATGGATTCCAGGGATTCAAGTCATTTCATTGGGTTTGGTAACAGGAAACTTCCCACTGAGCCATTGTGCTAGGCCTCTCCTAAAAATTTCCAATTGAAATTTTGGTTACAATTCTTTAGGATAGAAAATTTTGTGCTTGTCCAAAAAAATCATTCCATTCATTCTGTTGTGCTCTGGGGTATAATGCTAAGATGGGTTGTCAGCTTTAGGAGAGGGATGGGAATTTCCATTTCCTATGAAGAAAAGTTCTACAAACGTTTAGAGTGGCCCTGAATGTAATGGATTGATTCATGGAGCTGATAACTGCCTGTTTCTAGTCGGTACAAGAAAGGGTTAGTGTGCTCAGTGCATGAGTTGGCTGTTTGAAACCTGGGAGGAGGGGACTAGACCTGCCTGGGCTGAGTCCACCAGGTTGATCTCAATCCTGGGGGAGTCTTTGCCCTGGAGGAGATGGAAATGGGGGGTGGGCTGGGGGGAAGAGGGCGGGGCAGGAGGGGGGAGAACGGGGAATCTATGGCTGATATGTAAAGTTGAATTATATTGTAAAATAAAATAAAATAAATTAAAAAAAAAGAAAGGGTTAGATGCTAGTGTTTCAAAGGAATAGTAAGAGAGAATCTTCTTCTGGGCAGATAATTTACAGTATATGTCATCTCTCAGCTTCCACTATGCTAAGATATTCCTGAGGAAGTAGAATTAAGAAAGAATGCAGGAACTCCTCCAGGTGACAGCTATGCAAGGCATTTTTGAATATTTATGATGGAAGTTTCTGATCCAAACAGCATATTGTCGCTAGAGTTTTCCTGCCTGGCCCACAGTCAGGACAAATCTCTGCCACCCGCCAGTCCCACAGCCGCTCAAACACAACCAAGTAAACATAGAGACTTATATTGCTTACAAACTGTATGGTCGTGGCAGGCTTCTTGCTAATTGTCCTTGTATCTTAAATTAATCCATTTCTATAAATCTATACCTTGCCACATGGCTTGTGGCTTACCGGCATCTTCATATGCTCTCTGTCATGGCGGCGGCTGGCAGTGTCTCCGGCTCAGCCTTCCACTTCCCAGAATTCTTTCCTCCTTGTCCCGCCTATACTTCTTCCTGCCTGACCACTGGCCAATCAGTGCTTTATTAACATGTTTGACATACAGACCATCCCACAGCAGCATATACTATAAGTAGCTTAAGAATATCTGTGGTATCCTTCTCATATTGGTTTGCTTGTCAACACCTTGTAAATCCTGACCTTTGCCTACATAGAAGGTGTAATGATTCTTTTGTTAACAACTCACAATTTAGTCCCAGTTGAGAACTTTTCTCCACAAATAGCAGCCACAGTTCAGAATTAACAGATGCTACTATTATGGTCAAATCCCAAGACCATGTATTTTACTATTGGTGAGGGATTGCTGCATGAACAGTGATGGCTTCAAAATTTTTAACTGAAGATCATTAGTAATTTTTTATAGTGTTATATGTTTCTTTTAGCTTTTTTTTGGGGGGAGGGGGCAAAGTTCCAAGAGGTGTTAAAGTGACTCTTTAGCCCCTTTATATCAGAAAAAAGGATTAAAATAATTAAGAAAACTTTGAGTGCTAGTCATGTTTCTACTAAGAAAAGGAGTCAATGTAATTTATTGATCTATGAATCTGTCTATCTACCTATCTACCTATCTACATGTCATCTATTTGTCAATTGATTAATTGACTGATGCAAATATAAGAGGAGCCTTACTATGGGAATTACCTTACATGGTGGTCTTGGAGACTAAGAAGACCCAAAATATGCCATCTCTGAGCTGGAGGAATAGGAAGACTGCTGGGTAATTCAGTTCAAGGTTGAAGTGTGGGGAAACGTGAAAGGCAATTGTCTAAACTATGGTCTGAAATGCCAAGAGAGTGCTGGTCTAACTGAGGGAGTCCAAGGGCTCTAGAACCAGATCTTCAAAAGTCTGAAGGCAGGCAGGAGTAGGTGCCCCAGATCAAAGCCAAATAGAAAATTTTGCCCTTCTATCTGGGCAGTAAGCAGATTGGATGATACCTGTCCACAATGGTGAGGCTGAACCTTTTTTCAATCATTCTGCTGAATGACATTGATTATGTCTATAAACCCTTTCATAGACACAGAAATAATGCTTGACTAATCTAGGCACATTTACTATAGTCAAGTTTAGTTATAAATTAATGAATAACAAGTCTACCCCTTGTCAAATTTACTCCTATACAAATCTTGTCAAACTATAGTTAATTGGAAAACAAAGGCAATAATAAGGTCATAGTTCCATGTAACCTGGCACTATCATCCTGCACGCAATAGAAAGAGCAGACTAATCAATTCTCCAGATGTGGAGATAAAGTCCTTGAGTGATATTTACTTTTTTTTTTTTTTTTTGGTTTTTCGAGACAGGGTTTCTCTGTGTAGCTTTGCGCCTGTCCTGGAACTCACTTGGTAGCCCAGGCTGGCCTCGAACTCAAAGAGATCCGCCTGGCTCTGCCTCCCGAGTGCTGGGATTAAAGGCGTGCACCACCAACGCCCGGCGATATTTACTTTTTAAACCCTACAGTTTGACTAGCACTATAAAAGTTCCCATATTTAAGTATGAAAATAAAATTAATTCTTATGTTACATGATAAGGGAACATGAGAAGAAATAATCATATGTGCTTAATGCATGTATAAATAAACACAATAGAAGAAGAAGGAAACACTTGTCATGACTATATTCCTCATTTCTATACTTAGTCACTTATAGGGTCTGGTATTTCTAATTACTTTCTTCAATTATCATTCTATATTTTCTTTGTATTCAGCAAATTCCGCATTAGACTCTGGTTCTTTACTTGGTAGCGTGACCCAAAACTCCACTCCCTGAGGGTCTGAACCATTTACGATCTTGTTTGGATTTGTCTATTTTAGTTTTACATTTGACCTTAGCTACAGGGTGTGGTAATTCCAAGAATTGCCATAAGGAGTCTCCTATATTCCAGATGTAAACTTCCTTATCTCCATTATGGAGTACTAGTCTGTTTCCTCTTCCAAACAAAGTAACTCCAGCCATCAGTGAAGTCCCTTCTTAGTTTAGTGACTCAGACTTGAGGAGCCTAATATGTCTGGAGGATAGACAGTTTTACCATCCAGTTCAATGGAATCATTGTTATGTCTCCAGGTGAAGCATTTCACCTCTGACACAAAGACCTTTAGGTAAGCAATCTTCAGACCAGGAAACAGAAATATTAGAGGTAAGAGTCAGTGATGCCACTCCCATTTCCATTCCTTAATTCCTTTACATGTGAATCTTGACTATAGGAGCAATAGTATAATATACTGGGTACTGATTCAGAGAACATATAGATGCTGTGACTGACATCTTAAAAGGCCATTTTACTGTTCTGTGAAACTAATGGTGTCAGGGTGGTGGAAAACATGAAAAGACTGATGAAACCCATGAACATAAACCGATTGTAATGTTGTCTTTGCTGCGAAGTGAATTGTTTGGTTAGAAACAACATTGCTTGGAACAAGTTCATGATGGCTTATTCATTCTGGAGCCCATGGCTACTGTTTTGGTGAAAGTATTGCTTATAGAAGAGACAGTTTTTTTTTTCCAGAGTTCAATGTCTATTTCAACAAAAATAAACTTTCACCTTTTTATGTTGGAAACATTCTAGTGTATTGCATTTATTTCCCACAATCGAATACACACATCTCTTTCTACTAAGTATGGAATAATTATTACTGTTCTGTGATCTAGTAAGTGTCATACCATCTATATAATGAGCCAGTGTGATATCTTATGAATAAGATGGGTTGTCAAGATCTCTTGACAATAAGGACAGTGTACCTTGCATATCCTTATATTTCACATACATTGATTTAATCAACCACTGTTTGAAAACTCATATTGAATATACAATGCCTTTTATTTCCTTAACATTATCCTTTAACACAGTATAACAACTTGTAGCATGAATCTTAAGGTCTTATTAATAAAACCAAACCCGGGCCAGGTATTGGGGTGAAATGCTGGATGGTCAGAGAGACAGAATAAGCCACAGCTATCTCACCTCACCGGATCCTCAGCTGGTCTTGCTTCCTCAGACTGGAAGCCTCTATGTCCTCATATCCGAATGACTCTCAGCTGAACTGCTGCTAGAAGCCTGAATGCTTAACCAGGCCAAATGCTTCTCCAGGCCAAAGGCCTCTCCAGGGCAAATGCCTCTCCAGGGCAAAAGCCTCTAGTTTCTGGTCCTCACGCTTTATATACCTTTCTGCTTTCTACCACCACTCCCTGGGATTAAAGGTGTGGCTTTCTGGGATTAAAGGTGTGGCTTTCTGGGATTAAAGGTGTGTATCACCGTGCCTGGCCGTTTCCAATGTGGCTTTGAACTCACAGAGATCCAGAGGGATTTCTGTCTCTCGAATGCTAGGATTAAAGGCGTATCCTACCACTGCCTAACCTCTATGTTTAATATTGTGGCTGTCCTGTTCTCTGACCCCAGATAAGTTTATTAGCATACACAATATTTTGGGGAACACAATACCCCCACAACAACTACATTATATTTCCACTATATTAGGTTTTTAAATTTACAATTTAAGCTGTACATGAAGATGTCTGATTACTTGTAGATATTACTCCATTTTATCTTCAGATATTGATACCCACAGGGTAAAAGTCAGTGGTCCTTTAACCAATTTTTCATGGATCCCAAGAGAATACATAATGACTTAGGGCTGAAAAGTTGATGCATTCCTGAGATAATATAGGAAAGGTGTACTGTTTGCCTACCCTGCTGCAAACACAGTGCTTCTGATGCTGCCTTCAGCAATTGGTCACTGCCACTTGAACTCTGCTATGCTGGGACCCAATTACTTCTAATGTATTTCAAAGTTTTCATCGAGTCACTCTAAGGTCCTGTGTAAAGTTTGGCTTAGAGAGCAGAACAATCACTGAGACATTCGGAGATGCTGGAGATCCCCTCTTAAGCCTATTTCTCAACACACTTGTCAAAGATATATTGTATAGGTTCTTCCAAAGGTTGTGATTAGGTCTTAAGTTGCAAGCCCACCCCAATAACCCTGTCTCATTAGATCACTGATTTCCTTCCTGTTTGCCAATGAATCCAAAGGGGATTTCTCCTTTTTATTTGGCTCACAGTGGGATTTCATTACATCCATAATTCATCCAACTAACAAATACATGGAATCCTTGCCAGTTTCCTTAACTGCAACATTACATCTAGAGTCTCTGCTTAGTGGGCCCATATCATTAAATTTAGCCCTGTTCAACTTTATTGTTTCTCTCCCATCATCTCTTTCTTTTAATATCCATTGCACACATGTTCTCTAGATTTTTGCTTATGCAAATTTGAAACCTGAGTAGTTCTTTTGGATTGTAGCACATATCTTCATAGTACAACAGGCCTATCAGAAATGAAGATAGTCTAAGAGACCCCTGTATTTCTCAATCTGACTGTCAGACTATTGAAACAATAGACACTATAATTTTGCTACTGTAATGAATTGTAATGTAAATATCTGATATGCAACCCCAGTATGGATTGTGACCCACAGGTTGAGAACCACTGCACTAGAGGACAAATTCCACGAAGTGCATGTCTGTTGCTCTTTCTTGTATATAGAAGTGCGACCAACATAATACATGGTAAATTAATATTTGTGGTCTAAATAGATGGGGTAGCAAACTCACTAGATTGAGGGGACATGTGCCTAATAGTGAGGGTACATGTGCCTCATACCATCTTGTAATGAGTGCTGACTTTGTAGTCAGCCAGACCTTTGTTCTTTTCCTGTTCTGTTGCTTATTTGCTATAGGACCTTGAACAAGCTACATAACACCTCTGTATCTGTTAAAAATGAGAACAATGATGCATATCCATTAGGTTTATTTTAGTTCTTCAGAATTATGTTCAATAAAGTACCAAAATAATATTAAATGACAAAAATGTATTTAAAGTAGCTAGTGTACATCTAGCCCAGTTCTTAGTGTAATGTCCAGTGTAATTCCTGTTAAATTAATATGCTGAGTAATTTTAATCACTGTTCTTTGCCTTCTTCACACTCCTTCCTTTTATTCATTGTAGTGAGTTGCCACAAATCTATCTTATGCTCTGAAGCAAAGTTTGGTTAATGCAATGTCTGTGAATGTGGAAGAGATTTTTTCCTTTTATGTGAATCATCTAGGTCTTGATAAATAATAGCAAGAATTGTCTGCTCATTTACACAAACAACAGCCTCAGATAGACAGTTGTTTCCTAGAAGAGTTAGAAACAACAGCTTCAGAGAGAATGGGAACCCAATAGATATGACATTACCTATAAACTTTTCTTTTGGTACCACATGTAAAAGCACATTTTGAGCTACACCAGATGATCAGCTTCATTACCTTATAGTCACATTCCAATTTTGATACAAATGTGTTAGTGATTTGTTCATTCACTTTGGTCATAAGATATGCCTCTGAATGACTTTTACTTGTTTTTAAAAATCAAATCTTTCTCAGAGGACCAGGACTAGCTAACAGTAAGAATAATCACAACATTTCAAGGTCCTGTAGCTAATCACACTGAATAATTCTAGAGATATTTATGCAATGGCATCATTGTTAAAGTATGTGACCACTTTGAAGAACAATGCTAGCTTTGCTGTTTCAGTTACATTGTTTATGAAAATAAAAGGAGGTGTGTGTCTCAAAAGGCCGCAGTCATACCTCAAATATACTGCTATAACCTTGTACAATTTGTCTTCCTTTTCTGAATCCTCTCTGAGTTTCATACACCTACTAGCTCTAGAATAAAAAGCAGCAGAGATGGTGTTTTTAGCTGTCTCAATGGATTAGTACAATTATTTCAAATGTTACGATCATAATTCTCAAATCTAAAGATGATATTTGATTTCAATTGTTATGATTATAATTCTCAAATCTAAAGGCTCATCATGGCATGAGTTTGATAAATTAGAAATCTACTAAGACACATATCAGATGTAACTACCATTTCCCCGCAAGTGTATCAATAATTGCTTTAATCTTTTGTCTACTAATTCTACCCCATTTCTAAAATTGTTGTAAATCTTCAATTTCTCTTCTTTTCATCTTGTATTAAATTTCAATTCCATAGTGTTCAGAGGTGTAATTTTTATCTATGGTGATGATGGAATGGAGGTCAACTGAAGATCTCTAATCCTGAGGAATAGTGACTGGCACAAGGAAAGATGTGACCTTTTAGCACTTTGTACCTATCCCTTCTATTTTGCCAGGCTTAATTTCTTGTTAACTTTAATACTTTCTTTACTTGAGTGCAAAGTTAGAAGCAGAGCCATTCTGTTTTCAGAAACATGAAACTCAGTGTCTCTAATCCTATCCACACCTTCACAATGTTACTGTAGTTATTTAAGCTCAGAATCTCCAAACTTCAAAAGCCAGGTTTGGCCAACAATTCCCAATAAACACCAATCAATCAAGTAATAGTAAAAAGCAGAATATGGAGAATTATTTATTGTAGGCATATTGTTAAGAAAAAGGAATACGTTTAGTAAAGTCCATCTTCCAGTTTCTAAAGTAAGCTATAGGTTTAGATAGAGGGCAAAAATGTATGTGTAATTAAGAAGTTGTGGTTAAGGTATGGTCCTGGCCATCACTGATCCATCAATGTCCCTGCTCCACATAGCCCTAGAAGTGGTCAGAACGAACTCTCTTTCTGGGAGACAAGTTCCTTTTCTGGCTGTCACTAGGATTCAGCCATTTTATTCTGCCAGAGTAAAATTTCTGGGGAAATTTAATTTCATGGGAGTCATTTTTTTCAGTCTACTAACCAAAGGGAGGGACACAAGTGTCTCTTTAAAATATTTTCCGTCCTGCCAGGATTGTCAAACTAACTCCCTTTTCTCCCAATTTCTCTTTATTATATATGGTAAACAGGGACAACTTTCTGTTGTAGAGGTTTAATCTAAAGGGTTCCTTAGTTGAACTGGATTTTCCCAAAGAAATATATTTGATATTGCTCTTATAATTTTATATTATTTTCCTTAAAATGTTTCCCTTGTGATATTTTGTGTACCCTAATAAACTTGCCTGAGGATCAGAGGACAGAGCCAGCCACAAGATTAGACATAGAGGTTAGGCAGTGGTAGCACACACCTTTAATCCGAGCACTTGAGATCTTATGCCTTTGCTTGGAAAGCACACATGCCTTTAATCCCAGGAAGTAATATGGCAGGGCAGAGAAAGGTATATAAGGTACAAGGAAACAGGAACTCTCTCTTTTTAGGCTGAGGATTTCATAGAGGTAAGAACTAGTGGATGGCTGTTGTACTTCTCTGATCTTTCAGCTTTCACCCTGATATCTGGCTCTGGGTTTTTTATTAAAAGACCATCTAAGATTTAAACAGTATTCTCTGAATTTGTTTGTGTTTTCCATTTCTTCTATTCACTCTTGGATAGTAACTCTAACCATTATAATGCTTCTGTTTACATTCATTCTGCCTTGACCTGTGTCTAGGATAAGTGGGAGACCCAAACCTCAATTGACATCTGGATTATCCAAATGAATTCTTTTATTTAATCTTTCTGAACAGAGGAATTTTTCAGTACACAATGATGGCTGTGGTTCTTAAAAAAAAAAACATAGGATGAGTCTGATAAATTGGAATCTAATAAGACACATATCAGTTTGATGTTAATTAACATTTACAATCTTTAATTTCCTCATCTATAATACAGAAATGATAATATTTACTTTGTAGGTGTGCTCTGAGGATTAGTACAGAAACTTGAGTTGAAAGCATCTAATCAAGTTTTATATTAACTGTTCTATATAGATGTTTATAAATCTTACATCATGCATCCATTTCCTCTACCGGCCAAAGCAGGATGCAGCAGAGAAAACTGTCTCCTACAGAAAGAATATTTTCCTACTTGCATTTTTTGAGACTCTTTTCTGATCTACAAGAGCTACAAAAATGCACCGTTAGCCTAAAGTAGTAAATGGTTCCCCAGGCAGGCCTAGAGGGATGGGACTGCAGCATGGTTTCAGAGAGTGGTTGCAGACTGGAAGGGTGACAGCAACATCTCTGTCAGTCATTGTCTCCAAGCTCTGTATGGTGTTTAGCTCATTCTTTCTTATATCCCACATGTGAAAAACTACTTTCCTCTCCTTTCCTTTCTCTGTTTTTTTATGTTTTAAGAATGAACATTTGGTCTTAAAATGGATGTCTTCGATGGGAATGGAGGTGTAGCATAAAACTTCATTTATGAAATAGTTAAAGGCAGGCATGTCTTTGTTTTTAGTACTCATGCCTGTAATTCTAGTACTTGGAAGGCTAAAACAGGAGTATTGACAGGAGTTTGAGCCTAGCTCTAGGCTACAATATGAAGCCCTGTTCCTTATATAATACTTGAGAAAATGTAGAAGAAACCTAAGCTTGCCACAGTAAGCTGCTGTTGGATACCTGGTTTCTTCTGAGTGCCTTTCTTTCTATTTTTTCATTCTGAAAATGATCATGATCATTTACAAACATATTTTCAATTTAGGGCTTGTGGTGGTTTGAATGAGAATGGCTCCTATATTTAAATGGGTGGTTCCTAGCTGTGGAACTGTTTGAAAAGGAATAGAAGGTGTGGCCTTATTGGAGGAGGTGTGGCCTTGTTGAAGGAAGTGTGGCCTTGTTGGAGGAGGTGTGTCATGAGGAGTGGTCTTTGAGATTTCAGAAGCCCATATTAGCTTCTGTCTCACTGTCTCTCTGCTTCTCTTTCTGCCTGCAACTTGCAGATAAGATATGAGCTCTCAGCTACTGTTCTAGTGCCCTGCCTTCTACCAGTCACTCACAATGCTTCCTGCCATGATTATGAGTTAACCTTCTGAAACTATAAGCAAACCTCCAATTAGATGGTTTAATTTCCTTGTCACAGCAAATAGAACAGTGACTAAGATAGGGCTCTTCAAAGAATATATTGGTTTTTTTTCTTAAAAGTTAAGAAAATTAGTCGGGCATGATGTATATGCCTTTTAATTCCTGTACTTGGTGGTCCAAGGCAGGAGGATGATGAGATCAAGTTTAGCCTGGTCCTCAGAAAAGACCCTTTCTCAAAACAAAACATCAACAGCAAAAACAAAATAAACAAAGGAAAACAAATAAATTAAATATCATGTTCTGCCTACTAGGCATTTAACCTCAGGAAACAGACATAACTTATTATTAATAACACCTGGTAGGTAGAGTGTATCTGAAGTTTTGTTGGGAATATTTTACTTAGACGTTATTTTAGTCAGGATTCTCTAGAGGAACAGAATGTATAGAATGGGAATTTATTAAAATGGCTTACAGGATATGATCTAGCTATTCTAATAATGGCTGTCTACCAACAAAATTTCCAAGAATCCAGTAGTTGTTCACTCCATGAGACTGATATCCCAGTTGGTCTTCAATATATACCAGAATCCCAAAGAAGCAGTCCAGGGAGAACATGGACTTGCCAGAGAGGACAAGAGCAAACAGGCAAAGAAGTAATAATAAAAAAATTAAGAATACAGGAGAGAAGCAAACTACAACTTTTTAATTATTATTTTATTTTTATGTGTTTTGCTTTCATGTATATCTGTGCACTACATGTGTGCCTGATGCCTACAGAGTTCAGAAGATCTTCTAGAGCTGGAGTTACAGGTGGTCATGAGCCACCATGTGGATGCTGAGAACTAATCTAAGGTCCTCTGCAAGAATGACAAGTGCTCTTAACTACTGAGGAATAGTTCCAGCCCCTACTTTAACTGAAGGGCCACCATGTCTCTTGGTGTTTCCAGGAATCAGTGAAAATTCAGAACCAGTACCCAATAGACCCCAGAAATTCTGATTGTTTCCTTTCCCCTAGTGTACAATTACCCTTGTAGAAGGCCATAGTTTCCTCTGGAGAAGGGCTAGAGAAAGGCTAAGAGTAAAACTCTCAGGTATTTTATCAAGGTCCTTCCTCGGGGGAACCTGGCCATCTCTTCATTCAAGGAATTTCGGGTCTGCAAACTGTCTCAAGTCTGGAAATTGGTTCACAGGCCAAGATTCCCTTTTGGTGTGATCCAATATAGCCTTTCATTTGTTTGAGACTTTTTCCACTTATACAGATCAAACAAAAACTCAGTAGACTTTTTACCTATTTCATGCCTGGAAAACCATGACTGATTAGCCAGTACCAAAGGTTCATATGACTTATGACACTATAAAATTCACTTTGCCTGTGCTGACTATTATGGGTTAGGCCATTATGGACATTGCTTTGACTATGCTGTCCATTACTGTAATCACCTTGCCTTTGGTGATTCAGTGCTGTCATCTGGCCCCTGCTAAGTCAGGTCCCACTTAAACCCATTGCATTTAATTTATCCAACTGAGCAGCAGCATCTCCAACCCTAAGGTCTGGCACAAGAAAAAGGGCAACAACAAAAGCTCTTCAAATGTGTTGGTGCCCCTCTCACCATTTTATATCTTATAGGATTATTGAAAGGACATATCTTCTGGACCTTCCCATTGTGGAGGATTAGGTTTTATACAGCCTACCTACTCTAGTATTACACTTTCCCTGAGCATTAAAATCTCTTCATGAACAATAAGCCAACAGATATCAGGCATCTACAATGCCTTTTCAGTAGGTCATCTTTTGATAAATGTTTCAGCCAACCTTTCAAACTTTTTCACTTGTTCAACCTGCCATAGTAAACCTATAATTGAAACTATGTGACTATTTGTCTATTGTATGTTTTATATATGCAGAAATATAACAGATATGATCAGGGTAGAAGTCAAGAAATCTTATATTTTAATCCAAGATCAGTGTCAATCTGCTGAGCAGCTTCAATGTTTGTCATTTCCTTATACTTTGGAGATCATTCATCTGCAAAGGATGGTGCTGACTACCCATGGCTAGGTTGTGTAGCTGTGACAAATAAGATTATCTATATGTTAATCATGAAAGATTTGTGGAATATAGGCTAACCTACTAATAAGAAAAACTCTTCATGTTTGCACTGTGATTAAAAGTGGAGGGTAAAATGAAATCCTTGATATTTGAGAGAAAATGTATATAAATGACTGTATAGTATGAACTTAAAACTCTGAGTCAAGTGAGGTTATTTATGTAAACTTTGTTAATGCAGGTCTCGGTCATGATACCTACACCAATTTTTAAATGACTATTATGCCACCTTCTATTGAATGTCTACCTAAAAATGATCAGTGGGAAATTCTTCTGTGAAAACATTGTCTCACAGGTTCAGTGTTTCTTATATGAAGGACTTCACAACAAATTCTTCAAATAATTTAGTCTTATGCAAAAGAAAAGAATTTTTTTCCAGATGAATTGATATTTTAATCAAACAATAAATGCTGTGTAATCGATCCTATTTTCAATTTTGTCTTAAAAATCTGGAGCTTGAAGCTGATACAATGATAAGCTTTAGTAACTTTTCTCAGCTTGGCTGTGACATAAAATTGTCTCTGAACTTTAAAGTCTCTCTCTGTGTTTCTCTCAGACTATCTTTAACTCTCTCTTTCTTTAGCAGCATTAGGGTTTGAACCCAGAATTATGTTTATACCAAGAAAAAAAATGTGATCATTGAACTATATCTCTAGCCTAAAAGTCTTGACTTTTTTGTATAGGTTCAATATATGGGGAAATTCTTCAGGTAATTCTTTTCTAAAATAAATGAATTAATGAATAGTATTTATATACAAATCTAGTGGCTCCGTTAGGACCACTTATTAGCTAGGTCATGGTGTCTGGATTGATGCCTGATGAATGCAATAATATTCAAGGACAGTCTTTGTTAAGTCTAACCCTGGAAGACTGTATATCTGGGACAGTTAGAGCAAAGCTCTAATGCTATGCAAACAGCTAAAAAGCATATGTTGTCAATGACAGTGTAGCATAGTCAACTTTTTCAGAAATGAACCATGAGATTTTTATGATACTGGGGGAATAACAAGATTATATTTTTTACATGTTACATGATAATTTTGGCTTTTTTTTCTTAAGAAACTTTCGCAGAATAGTCCAGGACTCCAGTATCCCACTCCATCCTATCACAGCACTGGGGTAATAGAACACAAGTAAATATGTGCTGTGCTGTGCTGTGGAAAATATATTAAGAACAGCCTTAGACTAAATTATGGTCCTTCATTACCCAGGATCATATATGTACCCAAGAAAGGCCTGACAGAGACATTGTAGACCCTCAGAGCAAACTGATAGCTTGAACTGGTGGGATGGGAGGGCTTTTAAAATGCACCACAGAATGTTTTCAATCTGGAATTTCAGTGCAGGACACTGAACACAAGGAGGGGAGTGAACTGCCTAATGATTACTTGTTAGAGCTTGGTGGTGAAATCAGTCTTGGATTTAAGTTCTGAAATAACTGAATCGAATCCCTTCCTCAGTAATGAATTGTTAGCCTATTGAGACAAGGTTTGGCTTCCCAAATAGGGCTGTGAAGACCTCCAAAACTGAGATATCTGCTAGCAGTCCCTCCAGCATTTGAACAAAACTCCAGAACCAGTTATCAAAGGAAGGGCAAGGGGCCATATTTCTAACACAGTGATTAATGGGAATAAGAAAATATAAACAATCTTCTTTATATATTCTTACATTTTGGGAGTTGATCTTAGATAAAGAAAGCCTGTAGCTGATGATGCAAATACTAGGGAAATAATAATTTTTTAAGAGTGAAACCTCAGTCAGCAATAGTTTTACTTCTTGAAATAAGCAGCCAGACCCAGCAGACTAGACAGAACTTCTGAGAAAAAGTAGGGTATGACAGGGGATTCAGGTTGCAGAAATAATGCACTCAACCACAGCTATTGAGAATTTGTATACTCTCAGCCCTTTAAGGTCAGCTTTTTAAAGGTATATTCAGATTGGATTTGAGGCTGAAATTACCCCAAGGAAAGAGAGAAGAAACTCTGGTATTGAAAGGAAGAAAATCCCCTAGGAAAACATTGGCATCCTATAGTAAGAAATTCAGAACTGAGACCTGTTTCCGTGTGTGTGTGTGTGTGTGTGTGTGTGTGTGTGTGTGTGTGTGTGCGTGTGTGTGTGTGTGTGTGTACACAAGAACAGATGAAAAGGAAATGTTATTCTCAGGAGTGTGGCTGTTTACTAGGCAAGGGAAAATAAGGTAAAAGATAACATTTTCAAGTGCAAACCAGGAGAGTTTACTCTGCTTCATATTTTCTTCTTTTATAGTTCCTCTGCTTTATCACCAACCTCCAGAAAACTACTATAGCCATAAGAAACACAGTGTATGTTACAACACAAAGGGCCAGAGCAAGACTTCCTGCTGCTGAGAATAATTGGAAGAGAAAACAGAGAATAATTGGAAGAGAAGCAAAAGCAGAGTGGGTTTGTTGTTGGAGAGTTAGACTTGCCAAACATTCATGTAGATATAAGTGCTTGCAACAAGTCATTGAGGAAGAAAAGTAGGCCTGTTCTCAGTGACTCTTCATATTCCTGGGATGTTCTATTCTTTTTTTAATTTCACAATTTTATCTGAAATTGAAATTATCCATTACAATTTATAACAAGAAATATGCTTCTTTTTAACTGCTTACACGTATAGAAATATCAAATAAAACATAAATCTCATGCATAAGCCAATGTGAACATGAGCCAATTATTGATAAAAAACACATTTTGTTTTAATTTTTAAAAGACCCTGGACCTGGTAAGATTATAAACACTCCTCTTTGGAAAAATAGCTGAGACTTGTCCAAATTAAGAAAATATTGTCTCCCTCTGACCTGCTAAAATTATAGAAACATTTTGCCTTGCATGAGCAGTTGCTGTGCTTATTATATTAGGAATTGAAAGAACTTAAGTTGTTTTTATCAGCAGTCACGTATTCATTCAACAATACCCTGAGTACCTACAATATATTTGATGCCAAGAAAAGAACCAACAAGGAAAACAAAATTGCTAAATCTATAGAGGAGAAAAAGTGTGCACACATTACTATATCGAGAGAAAAACATAGCAAGTACAAAAGAAAGGAAAATATTATTACCTGCAAGAAATCTGACTGGAAATTTCAGAGAGACCTGATTTATCCTTTTCATGAAACTAAGAAAAAAATGAATGATCAAGGGCTTTTGGTTACCATCAACAGAAATACAGCTTAGGTTGTTTTAAATGCATTATCAAAAAATTAAAATAAAAATTTAAAAATTTCTATTTAGTTTTTTAAGTAAATTTCTTTCTGTATTTAAATAAGTATTTTGTCAGAAATCCAGGAATTTCTCTTTTTAAAGTTATTGTTTGAATTTAGAACATTGAGTCTTTTATTCAAAAGCTATTCACCACAAAGTAGCCATGTTTGAGCATTCAGTAGGAACAAAGGATTCGTGGGATAAAATTTAAAACAATAGGAACAATAGATTCTTTATTTTCTAGTCTAAGAAAAGTTTTAAAGTATTTATTTATTTACCTTAATTTACTTTCATTGATTCTTTGTGGATTTCACATCATGCATTCTAATCCCACTTATCTCCTCATCTTCTTGCATCTGCCCTCTGCCCTTGCAACCTCTCCAAACCAATACCCAATTTAAAATAAAAACGAAAAACCCAACAAAACAAAGAAACCAAACAAAATTAAAACAAAAACAGAAATTTTAAAAGAAGAAGAGGAGGAGGAAGAGGAAGAGGAGGAAGAAAGAGAAGAAAAATCTTTTCATGGAAGCTGTATTGTGGCCCCTTGAGTCATACAGTTTACCCTTTAGTCCATTCATCTTTACTTACAAGTGTTCATTGCCATGAGTCATTGGTCTAGTTTGATGCTGCTGGTTTCTGCTATACTAATGATAATGGGCTCTCACTGGGATTCCTCTTTGATAGCCAGTTGTTGTTCTGTGTAATGGAGAACCTGCTATTTTGGAGTTGTAGGTTCATCCCCTTCATATACTCCAGCAGTTGATAGATGAGGTATGTTGGTGTGGGCCAACTCAAAGCCCTTTCTGGGCCTGGGTAATAGCTGGGTTGGTCAGCCTGCCAACGTCCCCTTATTTTTGATAGCTATCCAGCACTGCCTCTGCTAGCTCTCTCAATGCAGCCTGCAGCAAGGAGCAGGGCCAGTTGCCCTGCTTTTGGACCCTCTGATCCTGGTGCCCTTCACTCATATCACCAGGGTGGGCTCTATTGTTTTGCCCAGGCAAGGCGTAGGGTCCTCTGTATTGCTGTAGGGAGCACATGAGAGGGTGTGGGATCAGCTCTCCTGTTCTCATGCCCTCAGGGCTTGGTCATCTGGACCCCCAACAACATGGTGGTAAGCACGAATTTTTAACAAGGAGTAAGACTAACAGAAATAATTCAGATATCAGAAATGAATGAGAAACACAGTGAAGTATCAATAAAATTAAATTAGTAATAGAACTTTTTTGAATATTTACAATGTATGTTAGGTCCTATGAGAGAAAAAAATGATATACAAATTCAGTTTTTGTAGAATTCATAATTTTACTCAGGATATTAAATAAAATATGAACATATATAAAAGTAACAACTCATATGTGAGTGTATTATTTTAGTAGCAGGATGAGCAATGTTTTGAGTTCTCTATTAGCCAAAGTGGATCTAGACCAAGAGCAAGATGGAGGAATGGGAATAACTTCAGGAGTAAAAGATTTGGATGGCATCTCTCATGCAAAAAAGTGACACAAATAATAAGACACTATGGAAAGTTTGAGAACAAGAAGCATACAATAGCCATGACAATGTTTTGGAAGCTAAGTTGAACATATGGGAAAGGATGTACTGAAAGGTAAAATATTGAAATCAGAGAGCAAAATTAGAAGGCAATAGTTCTTCAGAATTTGGAATACATTTTGATGTTTTCTTTGCTCTGAAAATATCATAAGATATTGATAAAAGGAAAAATGAATTGGAGATATTAATGATTTTTTAAATCATTTTTATTTATTCTTCTCTCATACAATACATTCCAACTGCTGTTTCCCCTCTCCCCACTCCTCCAAGTCCCACCCCACCCCCCATCCACTCCTCCTGTTTCTCTTCAGAAAAGATAAGGCCTCCCAGGGATATCAACCAAACACAGCATAGTAAGATACAATAAGACTAGGTAAAAATCCTCAAATCAAGGCTGGATGAAGCAACCCAGTAGGAGGAAAAGGGTCCCAAGAGTAGGTAAAGGAGTCAGAAACACCTCTACTACCACTCTAAGGAGTCCCATAGGACACCAAGGTGACAACCATAACATATATGTAGGGGACCTAGTACAGATCCATGCAGGCTCTATGAATGCAGCTTCAGTCAGATGTTAGTGATTCTCTGAATATAAGTCTATGTAATTTATGAAATATATCTTTTTCTGTCTAAGGAACATAATAATGATAATAATGTGAAACTAGGTCTCACTATGTAGCCCAGATTGGCTTTGAACTTGTGATTTTCCCATCTCAACCTCTGGAGTTGCAGGAGTTACAGACATGAGCTAATACATCAGACTGTAAAAAAATCTAATTTTGCACATGGTGTGGTGTGGTGTGGCATTTGTGTGTATGTGTGTGTGTATGTGTGTGTGTGTACTACAAATATTTAATTAAAAATATTACAATTAATAATAAAATAGTGAGTATGTACGTACTCACTAGCATAAGACTTGTTATCAGAAACTTGGAAACCCTTATCTGCTCCATTTCAGCTGTAGCTTTCTCTCAGAGGTAACAACTACAATTATTAATAAAATTTTCTTGGTTGTAATTATTACTTATTTATCTGTAAAAAACAATATTATTTTGAACATTTAAGTGCTTTTTAGAAATGGACTCATAGTCCACTGGTGCCTACTTCAATAGTTTATCGTAATTTGTAGATTCTTCAGTCTTAGTACATATGGCTGCAGTTCACTCTTTTTTCTAGCTGTCTGCTATTTATCATCCAACAACTCTCTGAATTATTTAGCTAGTATCATATGGCTAGACATGTAGCCATTTCACCTATCTTTTCCATGTGATGCTAGTAATTCTGAGTTTGTCTTTATTTGTGGCCTGCCAGTCCCTCCTACCCAACTCTTCCCCACATCTATGTTTCCCTGGCCATCATTCACAGTGTTTGTGTAGTCATAAAGCCTAAGACTTCTTTTTGATGCAGACTAAGGGGTACACATGTGATGCTAATTGGCAAGCAGAGACTATGGTGCCATGTGTCAATCAGACTGGACCATGAAAGTCCTTTCTTCCACACTGAATACTTGAAAGCATCAGGTTACATGACATATAGACAAGAAGGAATTCCCTGTAGAGCAGTTTTGATGGAAGTGAGAAACAAGTCAGCAGATATATTTATTTCTTTGTTCTTCTCTCCTCTGACACTTTGTTTAAAGATGAAGGCGTTCCATGTGGCCTCTTTAAAGACATTGCATGCTACTGAGCAATCTGTTGCTGAGAAGCTGTGAATACATTCAATTTAGAAATGTATTTCCTCTCCCATCTTTTCTATTTCACATTACTTTTTTTGAAAACTATTTGTGGCATATTTTATATATTTCACATCACTTTTTTTTCTCAATTCTTTCTCCTTGTGATTACATGTCCATACTCCTACACCCAAATAAAGCATGAAAATCATCAGTTTTTGCTTTTGACTCTATTTATAAGCTATTTGGTCTGGGACAGATGTAATGGGCATTCTTAAACTTCCTCTTTGTGGAAGGGGGTATACATGTATGAAGAATTTCATGAGAACTTTTGTCTAGAAATAGAATTGCTGAGGTAGAATTGTACATGTGCCAGTTTACTAAACAAGGCCCTATTGTTTTCCATTCTGACTTATTTGTTTGTTTATTTATTTATTATTTTTTTCTTCATGAATAGCAGGGCAATGCCCATGACATCTCCTAAACCTGGTGTTGTTTTTAAATAAACTTTAAAAATTACTTTTAACTGATCTATATCATGCAGCATGTACATATTTATGGATAATAATGTGATATGTTAACACATGCATACATCATGTAATGTTTAAATTACAAATATTTATCTTTTTTTCTTCCATTAAAAACCAATATAAATTCACAAGTAAAAACATCACATAGCCAGATTAAGATATCCATTTAAACAAACATTTGCCCAGTCCCAAACTGTATGTCTCAATGAATTTGAATACAGTTACCCTAGCCATAATGAAGCCACACAGCTTTGTTTAATGTTTTGTACTTTGTCAATTACATTTTTATGCACATTGTAATTTCCATATGACAAAAATCCTCAAAAAAATCTTCTAGCTTTTTTAAGTGTACAACGTATTATTGTTATCTGTAGTCACCTCCATGGTGCAGTAGCACCCCAGAGCTTCTTGCTCCTACCTAAATGTTAGTGGTTCTATAAATACAATTCTAGGTAATTTATGGAATTTATCTGTTTTTCTGACTAAGAAAAGACTACATATGATGATGATGATGATGACAACTACTACTATTGCTAGTGAGATTAACTTTCCCAATGTAGCCGAGATTGTATTTGAACTTCTGATTCTCCTGTCTCAACCTCTGGTGTTGGAGGCATTATAGTCATGAGCCAACACATCAGGCTGCTAACTATTAACTCAGTAAATAGTATTCAATTTCTCCATAGCCTCACCACCACTTTTCTCTCCTGATCTCTGATAATGGCTGGAACATTCTCACCTATGAGATCAATATTTATTTTCAGATCCTATATCTGAGTAAGATCATGTTCTACTTTTTCTTCAGTTCTGAGCTTATTTCTGTGTGAAAACATTCTAAAATGTATTTATTTATAAGTGGTAGTTAGTTTTTTTTTTTACTTAGAAACTTTAACACAAAAAATTTCAAACACACAAGAGTTAAAGAAAAATGCAATGAGCACACACACACACTCTGTAGTATGTGCATATCTTCACATTTGCATGTTGTCTCTGTTCACCTTTGTCTATCCACTTATCAAAACAATCAAACTACATTCATTTTTTTTTATTCTTGAGTAACAAGTTACCACAAGCATTGCTATGGTAATGTCTCATGCTTATTGTCTCTGTTTTTGCCAACCAGGTTGTCTACAACAGAAACTCCCAAAGACATATTTTAATGTGGACCCTTATCTGGAGAAACATTGCTGTCATGTTTGCTCAGGCTATTGGTTGGATCCATTTCTCTGTGGATGTGATACTGAGGACTCTGTTTTCTGGGTGGCTGCTAGCTTGAATCTCTTCTAAGCTAGTGCTTTTGAGCTCGTCTGTGTTCATCTCAAGACGAAGCTGCTCACTTTTTCAAAACCAGAGAATCTCTGGCTTCAATTGTTAAGACTGCCTGTGGTGGTTAATCTTGATTGTCAACTTGACTAGATTTGGAATCACCTAAGATGCAAGCAACTGAGCATATCTGTGAAAGATTTTCTTTATTCCATTAACTGAAGTTGGAAGACGTAAGCTGAATATGGGAAACACTTTCCAGCACAACATAAGGTCTGAGGGAAACGGCCTTTGCTGTTTCCTTCCTTGCTTTCATATCATTCTGACAAGTTCATCTTCCCTGATGCTGACACAGCTGCAGCTGTTCTTTGCTGACATCAGAATGTACATTCTTTGGTGTTCCAAAGTAGACTGAAGACCAGTGTCTCTCCAAGAATCTTTCAACTCTTCAACACAGACTGTAAATACATAGTCTGGTGGACTGAGTAGCTGCCATGTGCTCAGCCTCTCTAGCATAAAAACAACTGTTTTTAGACTATCATGACTCTATTGTGTTAGCCAATATAATAGCTTCCCTTTTAGCATATATTTATTCTATTGATTTTGTTCCTCTAGAGAACTCTATTTCAGACTGTGGTACCAAAAGTCATTCAAGAGACACAGCATTAGAATAATAAATTTCTTTATTGGTCTTGGTGTCTATAGCTGGTACTACAACTCAGCAAAATTAGTAGTCTCTAAAGACTCTGTTGGTAGCTTAGAAAGCACTAAGAATCCTTGATGTGAACTATTTAAAGAACTAAGATTTGTCATGTTTAGAAAGGATATACTGTTTGTCATATTCCAGATAACATTTAAAATATTTTATCTAATTTTGAACTGTCACATTATGGCAAGCCTGTGTGTCTAATAGCAAAAAAAAAAAAACCAAAAAAAAAAAAAAACGGTGTTTGCAGTAAAAAAAACACAAATAAGGACATCATTGTCTGCTTGTCTGCAACTGGAGTGTGAATTGATTTTGGACTGTTGTGATTAATAATATTCATTTCCTTCTAGTCTGAGAAGAATAATTTCCCCCTTCTCATATCCTTAAATATGGCACTTGCATGGGGTTGAGTATATGGACCAATGTTTGTGATGGTTAGCCTCAATTGTCAACTTGACACAATCACCTGTGAAGAGAGTCTTAATGAATAATTATGTAGAATAGACTGGTTATAGGCATGCTTGTGGAAGACTGTCTTGACTGGTAATAGAAAACCCACCCATTATAGGTGGTACCATTTCCTAGGCCAGCAGTTCTTAACCTTTGGGTCATGAACCTTTTGGGGGGGGGGTCACATATCAGGTATCCTGCATATCAGATATTTGTATTATGATTCATAATGTAGCAAAATTACAATTATTAAGTAGCAACAAAATAATTTTATGGTTGGGGGTCATCACAATGGGAACTGTATTAAAGTATCACAGCATTAGGAAGGTTGAGAACCACTGTCTATGCAGCAGGGCCTAAACAGTATAATAGAGGAGAAAGCCAGCTGAGAACAAGCAATCAAGTGAGCCAGCATGCAGTCCTTCATTTTTCTCTGCCCTTTACTGTGGATAAGATGTGAACAGCTGCCTCACACTCCTGCCTCTATGACTTCCCAGTATGATGGACTATAACCTGAAACTGTAAGCTAAAATAAACTGTTCTTCCCTAAGTTGTTTTTTCTAAGGATGCTTTATAACCATAACTGAAACAAAACTAGAACAGGAACCCTTGAGAGATTCATTTTTGTGGTTGGAGATATTATTGCTTAAATTTCCAAACTCATTTTTGATCCATTCAGATTTTCTTTTTTTTTTAGATTGAATCTTTTTAGGTTATATATTACAGGAATATGTGCATTTGTGTGTGGGAGGATTACCCAGTTTGTTGGCATGTTAATTTTTATACTAGTCTTATAAGAATGTATTTCTCCTCAAGACAGGGTCTCCTTCTACAGCTCAGACTGCCTTGGAATTCACTACACAGCTCAGATTGACCTTGAACTATGGCGATATTTTATTTGTGCTGAAATGTGATTTTATTTATACGTTAATAAATAAAGTTTGTCTGGAGATGAGAGGTTATATACAGGAAAAGCAGTCAGGCGGTGGTAGCCCATGCCTTTAATCTCATCACATGGCAGGCAGAGTCTCTGTGTGGTCAAGGACACAGCCAAGTGTGGTAAGATGATCCTTTAATCCCAGTACCAACCATAGAGACCTGGAGGTCTATATAGACAGGCAGTGGGGAGGAAGTCATGTGGTTGGATTTAGAGCCAATGAAGGCAGAACAGGAAGGCAATAAAAACACAAGTCAGGCAGGAAGAAACTCTCTCTGGGTAAGCGACTATGGCGAGGTGGTAAGATAAGATAGTTGTGACTCTCTGATCACTTTGGTTACTTACCTCTGTATTTGGCTCTGTGTTTCTTATTTATTAAGACTGTTTAGAATTTTTTCTATATTGAAATCATAACAATCTTCTTGTTTCAGCATTCCAAGTTCTAGCATTACAGGTGTGATAGATTATATTCTTTTTCTTCCCTCTAACTCTCTTTAAAAGATTTTTCTTTTTAAGTTCTTTGTTTTGTTTACCATTTACATTATGTTTCTAGATTCTATTTCGTTTATTCATTATTATTCTTTATTGTTTCTCCCTTACATTAAGTTAGGGTAATGTTCTTTTTTTCCCTAGTATAAAGTGAATTTGTTTATATTTTTCTTAAAGAACACCTATTTATTGCTATAAATATCCCTTTCCAAAAGCTTTTTATTTAGTGGACTGTTTCTTTTTCATTTATCTTAAGGTATATTTTTTATTTCTTTTTTGACCTACTAGTGTTCACATATTTGTGAATTTGTGAATTTTCCAATTTTCTTTTTATTATTGATTTTGGTTTTCCACTATTGTAGTTGTAAAAAATATACTTGAAATGACTTCAGTCTTTTGAAATTTCTGAGATTGTTTGCATGAGTCAAAATGTAGTCTATTACATAGAATATTCCTTATGCAGTTGAGAAGAATGTCTTTTTCTGATATTTTGGATGAGATGTTCTTTAAATGTCTATTAGATTCATTTTGCCTACTAGGATTGAAGTTTTTTTTTTTTATTTTTGGGGTTTTGTAAAATTATTTTTGGTATGAATGATATTATTGAAAACAGGACATTTTAGTTCCTTGCTATTTTATCATTGTCAGCTTTTCCATCAATTCTGTTTATAATTGTTTTAGGCTGTATGTATACATACAGGATTTATATGCTCTTTATGAATTGGCATCTCATCATTATTATATTGTGGCCTTCTTTGTCTCTTTTGACATATTTTGACTGATATATGTGTTATAACCGTGCTGTCCTAGGTTTACTACATTCCTAGAAATCTTACTAAATTTCTTAGTTTTCAGTCTGTGTCTTTAATGTTAAACTAATTACCTTGTAAACACAAACATCACTTAATTACTTTTAGACAATTTATATTGAATCTTTTAATTAGAATTATCATTCTGCTTTAAAATAAGTGGTAGCTAGGTATTTGATGGTCATTTTGTATATCTTTCAATTTTCTTTCTTATTGGTATGTTTTTATTCCTTTCCCTTCAGTGCCTATGTACTTACGAGTAGATATTTTTGTGGTTATTGTGATGCTTACTTAAAGGACCTTACAATTATAACAGTTTATTTTAACCTAATAACAACTTTCATCATATAAATACATTTTACACTTTGACTTCTTCCTCCCATTTTATGTTATTGATGTCATATTCTTCCATTTTTTTCATCATATTGTGTGTTCATTATAAAATTTTTATAGTGATATTTTTAATTATAAATGCTTAGTTGATAGCTTAGAATTGACTCCAGCCAGTTCTTACAACTTAAATGAACTCATGTCTATTAATTTATGTGCTGCCCTGAGGCTAATTTACCTCATCTATGAACTTCCCATGTGACTTCTTCCATGTCTGACTTATGACCCCTCAGATTTCGCCCTTCTCTCCAGCATTCTTCCTGCTCCAAAAATCCTGCCAGCTTTTGATTAACAACGAGAGCAACACATTTTCAGTGTACAGAAGGATTATTCCACAGCATTTCCCCCTTTTTCTAAATAAAAAGGAATGTTTTACCTTTAACATAGTAAAGCTATATACAACAAAGTTATCAGTTATCAAGTAAGAATTGCAGTTACAATATTCAGTCCATTTGTATTTGGCAAAATAGAGAAAATACTCCATCAGTTGTGCAGACAAATTTCTAAACAGTGTAATTAAATAAAAAACATGGAGCCAGATATAGGGGTGAAAACATTAGACATCAGGGAAATAGGGAATGCCACAGCTAACCTTACCTCACCAACTCTGCAGCTTCCAAAAGTGAGACTTCCTGTCTACCCATGCCTATATGCCTTGCTGTTTTGCCATCTGATTTGCTCTCTCTGTTCAGCTACATCACTTCCTCTTCCTGACCAGTTCTGTTACTTCCTATCTGTCTGTACAGATCTCCAGACCTCCATGGTTAACTAGTGTTGGAATTTAAGGCGTGTACCACCACACCTGCCTCTGTTCCCAGGGTGGCCTTGAACTCACATAGATCCAGACAGATCCCTGCCTCTCAAGTGATAGGATTAAAGGCCTGTGCTACTATTGTCTGATTTCTATGTTTACTAGGCTGGTCTCTTCCTCTGAACCCTGGGTAAATTTTATTGATAGACACAGTATATTGGGGGACACAATACATCACCATATAGTTATCCTGTCCTGAAGAGTCCAGAGTTTCATATCTAATTTACTTTCTACTATAATTAGGTAGAATTGTAAGTGTAATTGTCTAGTCTTCAACCCCATCAAAGACCTGAGAAAGCTATATTATTACCTAAGTAAGCAGGAATTATAGAGCAAGTAACTTCCAAATTTAAGAGATGACAGAAATAGGAGGCTGCCTGGACAGTCACCTAGGTTCTTCTGTAATGTTGGGGGATTCAGCTTTGGTCTACAGGCCTAGTAATCTGTCAGACATTTTTGTGAAGCAAGGAATTTTGAAGGACTGTCCTACCTTGTCTTGGCAAAGTTTGGCAGTTGCTTTTTTTTTTTTTGCATCCTGCTGTTCAAGTTTGGAGAGTATACTGTCAGCAATTGAGGCAAGGTCAGTTTTTTGCCCAAATGGATGGCTTTTGCCATAAAGAAAATGAAATCCTCGTGGAGTTTCTTCAATACCCATCATCCTCTCTGAAGTAGATTGGTGCTGCAGAAACAGATATGACACATTGTCATAAAAAGCCTTAGGTTATTAAACATATTAAATGGCATATCATATTCTGTAGGTCTTTGAAGTGTTTGAAGACCATATATATATATATATATTTGTGTATGACCTTGAAAACATACCTAACATGACTATAAGTTTGACTGTTATAGAGGTATAGTGATACTTTAAAAAATGCTTTTAGACTCTTAACTTCTATGCTAGAGGTATACATATTTTATACCCTAGGACTGGAGATATGGCTCAAGGAATAAGAGCGCTTTCTTTTTCTGCAGAGGACAACACTGAGGTTCCCAGCACCCATACCAGGCAATCTCCTATAATACAAGTTCCAGGAAATCCAACATTCTCCTCTTACTCTGACAAGTAGGTACCCGCACATGTGTGTGTGTGTGATGTGTGTGTGTGTGTGTGTGTGTGTGTGTGTGTGTTTGCCAATACACTTTAGCAAAATAGAATTTTAAGAAAGTGTTTAATGTACTATCATGGCAACAATAGATTATCTTGGATTTCATTGGATATTTGCTTATTTTTTTATGTTTTTATGTTATTCTTTTGTTGCTTACCATTGATGCAATACTTCTCAGGAAAAGATAATTTAAACTGCTTACCAACATTGTAAATAGCACATGATTTTTTTAAGAACACTTTTCAATTGTTTTTAATTGTCCTGTATATTTTACTTTGTAAAAATGCCACAAATTGTGTATTCAATGCACCGTTAAATCATTGGTTAAGTTTAATTTTTGCTATCTCAAATAATCCTGCTATAGTTATTCTCATGTAAATCTCTCATGGTAAACATGCAAGACTTTCTGAAAATTGTTAATCTATAAAGTCTGTATGAACTAATCTTTAATGATATAGTAAACTTCTTATCTAAGTTTGTGAACTACTTTTCACTCTCAGTGTCAATTACATTCCCACCAACAGATTATGAGAGTTCTATATCTTTATATATGGTTTTACTTAATTTTTAACTTTTTTCAGTCTAAGTATATTGTGTATGGAATTTTTTTTAGTATGAGCATCACCTGATCACTACCAACACTGACCTTCCTATTGTATCCTTTTCTTATCTAACAGGATCATTGAAACTTATAAATTTATGTATAAATATGGCATTGTTTGCATCTCTTATATCTCAGCGCAACATAGATTTTGTTTACTAAGTTCTAAATATATTTAATATACATTATGATTCATCTTCCATCTGAGAATTACACTGAAATTCCTTGTTAAATTTGTATATTTGTCTCATCAACTTCTCCAGTATACTAGCTGTATATTAAATCCCAGTAACTCCAAGGATTGGATGTTTCTTGAGGGAATTTTTGCCTGTAAAAGATGATGCTATTTATAATTATTTAATAAAAGTTAATAATGCAGAGAGAAAAAAATACCTTGAAGCAGATGGTAAATGAGCCACAGAATTCATTCTCAAGGATACTTCTTTTACATTTGATCATAGCCAAAAGGCCAAGACCCAGTTACAAGCAAATACTTATCAAATTCATGCCTCAATCACAATTGTTTTCTTCTTTTGTTTGTTTTTATTTTTTGTCTTTTTTTTGAGACAATCTCACTCTATTGCTGTAGGATGGTCTGTATGTCAAATTACTCTGATTGGTCAATAAATAAAACACTGATTGGCCAGTGACTAGGCAGGAAGTATAGGTGGGACTAACAGAGAGAATAAAAAGAACAGGAAGGTGGAGGGAGTCACTGCTAGTCGCTGCCAGGACAAGCAGCATGTAAAGATGCTGGTAAGCCACGAGCCACGTGGCAAGGTATATATTTATAGAAATGGATTAATTTAAGATATAAAGACAGTTAGCAAGGTCTCTGTGTTTACTTGGTTGGGTCTGAGCGGCTGTGGGACTGGCAGGTGACAGAGATTTGTCCTGATTGTTGGCCAGGCAGGAAAACTCTAGCAACAAATGGCGCTAGAAAGTGGGGCAGGAATTTCCACTTAAAACCTGAGAAAGCATAAAAAGAAGATTCTAAAACAGAGCTAAAATAGCTTTCTATTTGTCTTTGTCAAGTTAGCCGCAGCCTGCAGGCTTGAGCTACTGTATGGCGGGTTCCTGATGTGCGGACTTGCAGTATGGCGGGAATGAGGCCTCTGCAAGTGGCACATTAAGCTGCGTCGTGGATTTAGCCTTCGCTAGTACAAAACAAAAAAAAAAGAGGTTTCTGGGCTAAACACTGCTTTAATAGAAGCATAGACCCATGAAGGCTCCCAGAGCTGAGGGTAAACGTATCACCACCATGTTGGGAAGCTGAGGTGGGTGGAGCCAGCAGCCACAGCACAGTTTCAGTCTTAGAATGCTGCAGTTTAAAGTAACAGGTTCACAATAAGACAGATTCAGATGGAACAAGACTTTAAATGCTTTAAAATGTGTGTAAAATGTACATAGGCTTCAAAGAGAGAGAAAAGAAATATATACAGTTATATAAAGAAATAGATAGTTTTGAAAAATAAAGTCTTTAAACAGACAGTAAAGGTAGTATAAAATATAAGCCATGTAAAAATGGATATCACACAGAGAATCTGCATTGTGTTGTCTTTGGGATTCTTAACTGCAGAGAGATATTTGATTGTAAAGGAAGCTGAGTTAAACCAATATGTATATTTTAAAGATACCTTGACTTCAAAATTTGGATGTAAGGATATGTTGCTTTGGAAAGGAGACTCTGCTTTTGTTTCCACAGAAAGCCAGAGTCTATGGATTTGTTCCAGATTAAAATACATCAGGTTTGACCAGCCAAGACCCCCTGAAAGGTCTCCGATGACACCAAGGCCCAGATGATCCAACATCCAGAACCGTTTCAAGGCAACTGGCTCAGATCCGGACTACTCCATAATCCTAATATGTTCTTTGTGTCCCCATAAGATACAGCGTCCCCCTTCAGCAGGAAGTAGAAAGAGAAGCTACGCCCAAATTCCCAAATATACCAAGCTGGTTTTAGAGATGTGTAAAAGTTGAAACCTTCCTCTTAAAAAAAAGGGGGGGGGGGAAGTGCTGTAGGATGGTCTATATGTCAAATTACTCTGATTGGTCAATAAATAAAACACTGATTGGCCAGTGGCTAGGCAGGAAGTATAGGCAGGACTAACAGAGAGGAGAAAAGAGCAGGAAGGTGGAAGGAGACTCTGCCAGTCGCTGCCAGGACAAGCAGCATGTAAAGATGCCAGTAAGCCACGAGTCACGTGGCAAGGTATAGATTTATAGAAATGGATTAATTTAAGATATAAGGACAGTTAGCAAGAAGCCTGCCACGGACATACAGTTTGTAAACAATATAAGTCTCTGTGTTTACTTGGTTGGGTCTGAGCGGCTGTGGGACTGGCAGGTGACAGAGATTTGTCCTGATTGTGGGCCAGGCAGAAAAACTCTAGCTACACTCTATAGTCCAGACTGGCTTCAAACCTTTGAAACAATTCTACTCTATCCTCTTGAGTACTGACTGGACATAAGTCACAATGTCCAGCTATAATGCTTTATACTAAATGTTTTTTTTTTAATTACAAATAATAAAAATATCAAAATGAACTTTGACATCTATGAATGGTGTTGACATTTACTTTATAAGTTTTAATGATCATCACATATGTCATTTACACACATCACATAATTTGACTCAAAAGCACTCCTGCAAGGTATAAGTATGATTGCCTTATAGATGGTACCAATCAGGTTTAAATGCCTGAACTGTTGCAGTAGTAGTAGAACCTTGTATATAGATATGTAAAAACTGCAGGAGTTTTTCAGTTTTTGTCAACTTGATACAAACGTGGACATACTTGGGAACAGAGTACTTAAAGTGAGGAATTGCTTCTATCAGACTGACCTGTGGGCATGTCTGTGGGGCATTTTCTTGATGTCTCATTGATGTGGGAGGGCCCAGTCCACTGAGGGTGTATAAGAAAGGTAGGTGTACAAATGCCTGGAAGCAGCGTTCCTCTATGGTTACTGTTTCAGGCTCCTATATTGGCTTTCCTCCATGATGGACTGTAACCTGTAAGCCAAATGCACCATTTCCTCCCATAATTGCTTTTAGTCAGTTTTATCACAGCACTGGAAAAGCTAACTAGAGCAGACAGAATTAGGTACCACAAGAAAGGGGATGGGATTAAAGTGGGAGAAAAGCAGTTTGTGTAGCTGCAAAAGCTTTATGTTGATGTAGCAATGTGCAATACATATTTAGAAATAAAAAACAGAATATTATTTGCATTTATTTGTAGAGAGATGATGATAGGAGCCATGTGTGAGGTTTAGACTTCCTAATGGGAGGGAAATGGACCATGAAGAAAGTCATAACTTTGGGTTTTGTCTACATTCAAAAGCAAGCTAGAAAAAGAATACAGAAACGAAAAAGCTAGAGTGAATATAAATACTTACATGAGGAAAACAAAGAGAATGTAGTTTCTTGGTAGTCAAGGGAGGAGAACATTCCAATAAGAGAAAGAATGTGGGTTTCCTATGTCGGCTGCTGCAGAAAGGCTGAATATTAAGAGAGCTGAGTGGGCTCTATAGAATTTGATGATTAAGAAATCATTGGTAACTTTATTAAGAGCAACTTCAGGAGAGTGGTGACAGAAACTAGATTGTAATAGATTTAAGAATGATTGAATGGTAAAGAACAATAGATTTTTCTTTCATACAGTTTGATAGTAAAGGAAAGAAAATAAAGGGAGATTTTTTTTAAGGGAAAAGAAGGCAGACTGTGGGATGTATTGTGTTATTGTTAATTTTGTTTTGTATAAATAATATTTAAACATGTTTTTATATCTGAGAGAAAGTTACAAATGCCACAAAAATATTAGATATATAAGAATGGAGAGCAGATGGTAATAAAAAGAAATATATTGGAACGATTGTTGAATTTAGTGTCAAGGACCAGTGTTTAAATGCTGGCTTTGCATTTTACACATAGGTGTTTATAGATACACAATTTATAATTTTCTTGCTCAAATTTCCATTCTCCATAAAGTCAGAATAATAATGTTCAAGGTATGCTCATTGGGAATAGTTGTAAAATCAAATCAAACAATCTTTGTTGAAGTACGGTGAGAAATGAATCTGTGCATGACATTAATAAGTAGTCTTTAATGTTGATTTTTTTCTCATTTGACACAGTTATTTAATTAGTAAGATGCAAAGATTCATAGAGGATAGAATGAAGGTTATGTCTAGAATATTTCCTTGAAAGTGAATCTAGACATGACTTACTCTGAAATAAAAGACAGGAAGAAGACAAGGAGAATATTTGAAAGAGAAATCTTTGAGAATGAAAATACAGAATATTTAGGGTACTTTTAATTATAAGTAGCTCAAATTCAAATTACAGATGTGTAATTTGTAAGAGGCTGTTACAAATGTAGTGATATTATTCATCTTTTATATTACTAATAATAGACAATAGCAATTTTCTGTCATTTCTTATGACTGAGTTGGGTAGTCAGTCTGTCCACTCTTCATTCTATATTCTCATATCTGTGAAATTAGTGTGGAGTTTCTTTAGTAATATCACACACACACACACACACACACACACACACACACACACACACACTATGAATTTTAGGAAAGCAGCAAATCAACAAAACTAATTCAGGACGTTTCTGAACATGGGCCCCATTTTGACTATAGACATTATACATTCATGAAGTTGATTGTTGATAGACCTGGTCTTATGTAGGAAAACACAGGTGATGTGAGTTAATTATTCCAATAGCTGTATTGAGTTTAGAAAATAGGGCTTTGTACCCCTTCAGATTATTTCAGAGCTCTTTTATAACTTGCCACCCTTCTCCAATGTCCCCTGAGCCTTCTCTAGAGGGGGTGTTATAAGTGTGTTATTCAGGACAGAGACCATAAATGTTTCTTTTTCTCTGCATCTTGGGAAGCCATGAGTCTTCAGTTATCACTATGCATTTTAAGGAGAAACTGTTCTGATTAAGGTTGTGTTTTCCTCATTTGGCTATGGGATTAAGCACAGGAATTTAGAAGACAGTTTGCTGCTTTATCTGTTTAGTTAATCATAAGAAGTATGCTCCCCACATGGGTCCACTACCATCCCAGATCTGGATTGTTAGCTAGGCCTGACCCTGAGAATCAAACTGAGGTCCCCATGTTTGTACAGTAAGTATTTCACTGAGGAAGCTATAGCCCCAACTCAAATTCATGAGACTATTTCATAAAGAGCCTTATAGTTTTATTTTCTTCCAGGCCTTCCAAACTGTGGAAGGTAATTTTCAAAGTATTTTCCAAGTCTAGTCCTTACCTATTCCTAGATTTAATTTTTTTCTCTTTTTTTTAATTAAGAAATTTTCTACTCACCCTACATACCACCCACAGATCCCACCTCCTCTTTGCTCCTACCACACAGCCCTCCCTCCCAAGCTACCTCCATGCACTAGGGATGGATCCTGATCTCCCCTCCCACCCTGGGTGTCCCCCAAACAGTTCAAGCTAAGCAACTGTCTCCCATATCCAGAGGGCCTAGTCCAGTCCCATGGGGGCTCCACAGCCACTAGTCCACAGTTCATGGGTCTCCACCAGTGTGGCCAGTCATCTCTGCATGTCTTCCCATCATGATCTCGATGTCCCTTGCCAGCGGAATCCCTCCTCTCTCCCATCGACTGGATTCCCACAGCAGATCCCTGCATCCGCCTCCATCAGTCACTAGATAAAGGCTCTATGATGACAGTTAGGGTATTCACTAGTACAGTCACCAGAGTAGACCAGTCCAGGCACCCCCTTGATCACTGCTAGCAGTCCAAGGTAGGGTCACCCCTGTGGATTCCTGAGAGCTTCCCTGGCACCCTGCCTCTTCCCACTCCCAAGATGTCTTCATCTATCACAGTATCTCCTTCCCTGTTCTCCCACTCGGTCCTTGTTCCAGCTCAACCCTCCCATTTCCCTATGTTCTCACCCCCCATTCCTTGTCCTCGGCCACCCAGCCCGCTCATGCAGATTCCATCCACTTCTAGTTTGCTGGGCTATTCATGTATCCCTCCCAGAGTCCCTCCCTGTCAGCTAGCCTCTCCGAAGCCGTGGGCTTCAGTCTGACCACCCCTTGCCCTACATCTAGTGTCCACTTATGAGTGAGTACAAACCATGTTTGTCCTTCTGAACCTAGATTTAATTTTTATATGATAAATGTTTGAAAGGAAAAATCTTTGGTATTTTTTTCTTTTTTCTTAGGCTAAAGAGAATAGAGGAGCACAGCATAGCTTATAGAGAAAATAGACTACAAAGTGATGAGAAGATTAAGAAGCTGTTGTAATAAATCATTCTGAATTGAGTTTGACAAAGGACGCTAATAGAAATGGGAAGGAAGGAATTAGTGTCAAAACCTAAAAAAAAGAATTAATAGAGTTTAGTAACTTAGTAATTGGTCAGTAAAGAGTCCCAAATAAGCCGGGCGTTGATGGCGCACGCCTTTAATCCCAGCACTCGGGAGGCAGAGCCAGGCGGATCTCTGTGAGTTTGAGGCCAGCCTGGGCTACCAAGTGAGCTCCAGGAAAGGCGCAAAGCTACACAGAGAAACCCTGTCTCGAAAAACCAAAAAAAAAAAAGAGTCCCAAATAGGTATATTATAGAGAGCATTTTGTTTAGGAAGAGAAAAGATACCCTATTTTTGATACATAGACATTTTTAAGATAGTGGGAGATAATTTGAATGAAAAAGCTCAATTAGAGATTGTAAACTTGAGATGAACATGTGGTGTGAACATTAAATCTTTGAGAGCCTGAAGAACTAACAGTATTTAAATCCTGTTATGGATTGGACAGAAAATATGTAAAGTGTAAATAAAGATAAAGAAAAAAAAGACTAAGGATTTCTATTGCTGTCCGTAAAGAGGAGTCAGAAGACATAGTACTGTTAAGAGATAAAGGAAGGAATTGGCACAGGTAGGAATCTTACATTTTTTTCCAGTTTGGAATTGGTATTCCATTCATCAAAACTCTATTTAAACTAATATTATTATATTACATACCTGACAGGTATAAGTACCTGTCAACCACACATGCATTTTCAAGACTCCATGACTCTATCACAATGCCCAGGCATCATATATCAAGATGTTGAAGTTTCTCTGGTCATCTGTAGTGACACATAGACATAGCATTGCCAGTGCCTATTACAGTGTATCTTTCTTTCAAAGACAGTTCAAAGAGGAAAATCCTTCCTATAGGAGGTGATTTGTTATCTAAAAGAAAAATGATGAAGTGTGATAGCTACCTTGTTTTCATCACTGTGACCAAATAGCAGACAAGAAGCAACTTAAGAGAGAAGGTGTTAATTTTGGCTTACAGTTCGAGGATCCAGTCCATCATGACAGGGAAATTGTGGCAATGGTAGTGGCCCTCTGTTGTGGTGGTAGGTAAGGATGTGTGGCTGTTTGCTCACATCTGAGCACATCAGTGTGGGGGTATTGTGTTCCCCAAAATATTGTGTATGCTAATAAACTTATCTGGGGTCAGAGAACAGGACAGCCACAATATTAAACATGAGGTTAGGCAGTGGTAGCATACGCCTTTAATCCTAACATTCCAGAGGTAGAAATTCATGTGTTCAAGGATACACCCAAGCATGGTGACACACGCCTTTAATCCCAGAAAGTCAGCCTTTAATCCCAGGGAGTGGTGGAAAGCAGAAAGATATATAAGGCGTGAGGACCAGAAACTAGAGGCATTTGGCCTGAGCAGGCATTTGGCCTGGAGAAGCCTTTGGCCTGGAGAAACATGTGGCTGGTTAAGCTTTCAGGCTTCTAGCAGCAGTTCAGCTGAGACCCATTCTGGATGAGGGCTCGGGGCATCCAGTCTGAGGAAACAAGACCAGCTGAGGACCCAGCGAGGTGAGATAGCTGTGGCTTATTCTGTCTCTCTGACCTTCCAGTGTTCACCCCAATAACTGGCCCCAGGTTTGTTTTATTAAGAAGAACTTTTAAGACTCATGCTACACATCAGGAAGAAGAAAGATGAATGGTTGCTGGTGGCCATGTCAGAGGAACAGCAGGTGGCAGTTGACTTTAAGGTGTCAGCCCACCAGGAGGAAACTTCCTGATGGGTGAATCTTGGATAGGCAAGGCCCTGAGACCACAGACTCCAGAATGTCTTTTGCTTCTGCTATGCCTTTATATGTTTGCTGCTGCTATCTTTCTCTGGTATCTGGCATGGTGTGAACGGGTGTGGGGAGATCCCCACTGCTTATAATGTAGTGTGTTATCTCATGGATATACCTGTTCTTCTGGGCATTTTTACCTGTGGATTATTAATGAAGATGATTTCTTCCTAAGCTGTACTGTCTAATTGATAATAATAATGTTAGTTTAAATAGAGTTTTGATGACTGAAAATATAAACAACAAAGTGTCACACAGCTAGACACATGAGTTTCTAATGAGGAGCCATATTGACTGTGGCTTAGGTTAATGATTAAAAAAAAACAATTGAGTCCCAGTAGCCCAGCTAGCATAAATTCTTTTAACCTTAATGTTGGGGGATGTGTTCACAGGTTCTGGAGTGCATCATAGCTAAAACAAAGCTTTGAAAATAACTTAAAGTTAGACTAAGATGTTTTTGTCAATTAGCTTGAGGTGGAAAACCCACAAAGACAATCTAAAGTTTTAGAAGGGCACATAGTTTAACGAGGAACTCTCTAAGGTCAGGGAATAATAACAAAGCAGCCCAATTATCATTAGCTGACATGCCTTTCTTGCTAGGATTGGTTGATGACCAAAGGTGATAATTAATTCCTTATAACCATTTCTGCCCTCAATCTACTGATACAAAAAAAACTATTTATGAGTGGGTATGCACCCTAAAGATTTAAAGTAGAGCTCACTGTTTTTAATGCATAAATGTTTGGGTTTGTGATTTCTTTAGGATTACTTAGAAGATTACCTTTCAAGATAAGTAATAATGTGATTGGTCCTTTCTTTGTAGCTGCAAAATGCAGCATGCCAGTAAAAGTATATCTTGCTTGTATACACTCTGTTAATCTATAACATGTTGCTTGGGCAAAAATGTATGTGGGTTCTTGGGATAATTTGTTTTTCACCTGTAATGCACAAAATGTTTAATCATGTAAAGGTTATGGAAAACATGCTGCTCTTCACTAGTATTCATTATAATCCTTCACTCGAAAAACAGAATGTAACAACATTGTAATTTTTATATTGCCTGAAAGATTTTGTTGGGGTATATAAGCAGTAAGGGAAAGAATAAAGATAAAGTTAAAATAAGTTAGAAGGAAAATATCAAGAATGAGAGAGTTAGAAGGAATTAAAAGGAAGACATCAAGAATAAAGACAGAGTTAGAAGGAAAACATCAAGAATGAGAGAAGGAATAAAGAATGCAAAAGAAGAATAAAGGAAAGGACTGAAGGAAACCATCAAGAGAGTGTGTCTTTTCCATTAACCCCCTCAGATAAAAAAGTCATAGTATGCCCTGACTCTGTGGATTCCCTTTGAGTCCTGCACTGCTGGGAACTGGTCTCCCAGGCTGGTATAAATGGTAGTGATCATCTGGCTTTCTCCTTTTTCATTTTTATTTAGCCTGCCACCCCAGCTCATAGGATGCCACCACCAACGTTCAGGGTGGGTCATTCTTTCTTAGTTTATTGTCTCAAGCAGCATCCTCAGGGACATGCTCTAGGCGAATCATAATCCAGTCAAGATGGCAATGAAGATTATCCATCACATAAAGGATGCTTAAAAAATAATGTCTACTGGGTACTATATGTGCTTTGACTGTGTCATGATACACGCTTAAAAGAATGAATACACTTTTTGTTAGAAGACATGAACTATATGTTTTCTAATTAATGATGGCAGAGTTTTCCATGGGAGAATTGGTTTGCAATTGCTGTTGACCATTAGTAGCTGGAATTTACAGAATTCCTACCTTCTGCTTCTTTTGAAGTACATTTTATATAGGAGAGATCACTGATTCCACTGATATTTTTGCATGCTAGCTGGAAAACACAGGTCATGACAGAAAGTCGAACCAAAACTAAAATAATAAGTTTCCATTTATAATTTGAGCTGCATATATTGCATGGAGAAACAAGTAAATTAGATGAACCACTTTTTTTGTGATGAGAACAGATCAAGTGGTTTAATAATACTTTGAAAATCATAAAAAGAGCTCCTGACAATAATACATCAGCTTTGGAAACTATGTGAAGCAAGAAATTAATGCCTGCCAAGGCATTGCCAGTCTTTTATCCCAAAGCTAAAATTAACAAAGACCAACAAGCTCTTTCACATGTCCAAAAGAAGAAAGCCCCAATGTATGTTTTAATTGATGCTTGGTGTATGCTATTAGCACAACAGATGATGGTGCACCAATTACCTCTAGAAATAAAGAAAACTCCTTTCTTCATTAGTCTTTTTCTAAAGGGTCTAGCATCTTTGTTCTTTGTGAAAGCTGACTTGCAGTGCAAGAAAATTCAACACACTGAAATATGAGGAATAGATTCTTTATCTAAGGAACAAAAACCCTTTGAGAATTCATAGCAACTTTGAAAAAGCTACTGGGCAGTGAACAAGAAAAGGTCTCAATTATTTTTAAGTCACCCGAGCAAATGTATTGTTAAGTTGTAAGCAAAACTGTCAGCAGTCTCTTGAGGCCTCAACACAATGGGCATCCACTTGAATTAATATTTTAATTTGCCTTGTGCTTATTAGAGGACATATGGCAGGCTTCCGTCTTGGCTGAGAAATGCTCTGATTTTAATTTTGGTAAAATCCTTAGCAGTCATCTCATGCTGTACTTTGATGGGAGGCTAATTTCCAACACTCTGTTAACAAGGTCTCTTCAATGAGTATGAGGTTTTAAAATGAAATTTGCATATCTACTGCACAGTGATTCGGTATTCAATCTCATTGCTTCTTTGTTACCATGAAACATGATGCAGATTAATAAAATTTCGTTTTACACCTTTCCCGTTTCCTCACTGATAGATATGTTTGGATATATCTGTTATTATGCTAATTTCCTTGTGTTATCTTTGGTTGCCTGGGACCATGGAACAAGTGAATGCGCAAATTTTGGAAAATAATGAAATGATTCTCAGCAAGGCAATCACAGGAACACATTCAGCTGTGAAATTCATCTTGAGTTATACAAATACTCTCATATTTGTCCAGCGTCAGAATCACTGAGAGGAAGGCGAAAGCAAGATGACCATTTAATAGCAGTATATGCTTCTTGCTATTTGGGAAATCTGTGCTATCCTTATATTAGTAGAACAGTCGAAAGAGAAAGTCGAAAAGAAGCAAGGATGCTTAAATTGTTTTGAGGTAGATGCATTGGGCTTTAGGTTAGAGCATCATCTGTAAAAATATAGACAAATTGTAGGTCCAGGAAACTGGTAAGAGGTAAGATAGGGGTTTCAAAATAGATCCTCATGCAACTAGTCAGTATCAGTAGTAATGCTGACAGTGAATAGGAATTTGAGGATATTAGAGAAACAGTCTGACCAGAGACCTAACTTTTCCATCATAGAAGATAATTGAAGTGAAAGGGCCCTATGGATAATAAGAAACAAAAGTGCAAAAGTGAATGAGAACGATTAGATGCAGATTCCCTGGGCTCAGGCATAGCCAAAGAGATGGAAATACATAGACCTGTGTAGTTTTCTTGAAGAAATATAAAGAGGCTAGGTGAATCTCATCTTTTCAACATTTTAAAGAGCTTGAGGGAAGACTGGTGTATTTGCAAGGGACCATTCTTAGAAGCCTCTGGATGTTCCTCTTTTGGGTTTCTTACAATGTCATCTGCTGTTCACAAAGAGTGTCATGCTGTGGTAACTGGTTTAGATTACTGTAATTTATTGATATGTAGTGAGTTAAATAAAATAACTGAGTGTTTTCACTCACCAGAGACTAGGATGAAAATGTCTTATAATTACGGAAGGCTTGAAGGTACTTCAAAGCCCCTGGCCACTTAGGCAGTTAATTCAAGTAACATTGAGTCTCATTTTGCTAAACCTCCACTCTCTCTGACAAAAAAGTTATTGGAATGAAAAGTCTTTCTTTCCAGGTAATGAAAACAACAGGGTAGTTTTTACAGTGGTTCCCATAATACCAATGGACCACAGGATTTAAGCCATCCTTCCAAAGTGATGCAGAAGGAGTTGAATTAATGGAATGAATATGGTCTATATTGGTGCAAATCTCCTAAATTAACTCCCTTTGTTCAATAAAACACACACATACACACTTATTACACAAAAATACATTTCAGAAAAGCATGAGTTATTGTTGTTGTTGTTGTTGTTGTTGAAAGAGACTCATACAGCCAAGGCTGTCCTTGAACCTACTCTACCTCCTAAGTGGTGGGAATACAGATATGTGCTGCCATTGTGCTTGGCTCTCAGTTCCTTTAGGACAAGATGAGTAGGTGAGCAAATTTGTGTTTTAAATTAATAACTTTTTGAGAGATCAGTTTGTCTTCAGTTTCTTGGTGCTCCTGTAAAAATTTGTTTCTTGGGACTGAGGCAATGTAAAGACAGAAGAAAGTTCCTTTTACTTCCTTTGAGAACATTTCACTATTCACCTATCAAGATCTGTTGCGACATATCCAATTGATTGCTCTCTCCAAAGAAATGATTAGGAATTAAGCAAAGTAAGCTCAGAGGTTGAGGCCAAGGTGCCAGGAAGGCAGGAACCCTATCTCTTCATACATTTTCCTAGTTTTGGAAAGACATTTAAGACAGCTTTAGGTCTTAAATGCTGGAGACACCTAAGTGTCTATTATTTTTAGATGATTAAAATGAGGGTCATTATTATTTCTTGCCAAAAAAGTTTTCCCTTTTTTGTTTATTTATTCTTTGAAAGTTTCATGTGTATCTACAATACATCTTGATCATGTTCACAACCACTTCCCTCCCTCCCTAACTTCTTCTGCCCTGTCTCCCTGCCCCATTTGTTTCTAATTGTACTCAGTGGGTTTTTTAAAAAAGAAGTTTCTTTTTCATGTCTTTTCTTACAAAAGGTTGGGATCTTTTCTCTCCTTCACTAGGGCAAACTTTCCATTGCTGTCAATCATTGAGCCAGGAAATGTCCATTATTAGAGTGAGGAATTCAGCATTGCTTCTCAAGAGTCACACTGCAGAGGTGATGTTGGGGTAACTACAAGGGAATGTTACTGCCATGTAATTTAAAGGAAATCTGTTTCTGATCATGTGAAGTCTAACAAATCTGAAAACAAAATCAACAAAATTAATGATCAACTTGACTTCTGAGGGCAGATTGACTTGTGAGTTAAGCTACCAGAGTAATATGGTTTTGAAACATGATAGATTCTACATGAGGCACTATTTTTAGTATTATTTCACTCCATGTAATTGTAAGGTTTGTGTTTTACTTGTATGCTGGCATAAATTTCATGGTTAAATATGTACCATGGAAAGACAGGCTTCCTAAGGGTTATTATGATAATACCTGTATTGTATTAGCCACAGAGTTGCTGTTAAAATGAAATTTAGAGCCTGTGAGATGAGTCAGCAGATAATGGTGCTTGGTGCACTTGAGTTCCAACCCCAGGAACCATGTGATGGAAGGAAAGAATCAACTTCTAAAACTTGTCTTCTAACTCCACACACACACACACACACACACACACACACACACACACACACACACTATATATATATATACATATATACAATAAGAATAAATAAAGTAACTTTTAGAAAGTATTTTTGAGATTATAGTATAATTACATCATTTCCCCTTCCCTCCCTGCAACCTCCCCCCATATATCCCTCTTTGCTCTTTTTCAAATGCATACACTTTTTTAATTAATTGCTATTGCATACATATATGTATACAGATTCCTAAATATACCCTGCTCAGTCTGGGTAATGTTACTTGCATGTATGTGTTCAGGGCTGACCATTAAGCACTGGACAGTCAATAGTTGTGCTCTTCCCTGTGTAGCTAGAGTTTTCCTGCTGTGCCCACAGTCAGGACAAATCTCCGCCACCCGCCAGTCTCCAGCTCCCAAGTCCCGCCAGTCTCCGAGCCCACTTATAAAATAAACACACAGACGCTTACATTATTTAAACTGCTTGGCCATTAGCTCAGGCCTATCATTGTCTAGCTCTTACTCTTATATTTAGCCCATTTCTATTAATCTCTACTTTGCCACGTGGATCGTGGCTTACCGGTACCTTACATCTTCCTTCTCCTGGCCGCGGCTCCGGGCCGTCTCTCCTCTACCTTCCTGTTCCCTCAATTCTCCTCTCTGTTAGTCCCGCCTATACTTCCTGTCTGGCTACCGGCCAATCAGCGCTTTATTGATACAGAGTGATATCCACAGCATCCCTGGTGAAGACTGTTTCTTCTGCTCTTAGCATTCCTTGGTTGTCTGTAGTTTTGTGTAGGGCTGAGGTCTCTTAAACTTTCCCCTGTCCATGTTAGTATGTCTATTGGTGTTGGCCTTGTTCAGCTCATGTTTAGGCAGTCATGTTGGTCAGATTTTATGGGTGTAGCTTCTGATGTTACTGGAAGATGCAATCCCACAGGAAACTCACTATTCCTCTGACTCTTGCAATCATTTTACCTTCTCCTCTACAATGTTCCCTGAGCCTTAGCTGTGGGAGTTGTTTTGTAGATGTATCCATTGGGACTGGGCTCCAGAATTCTGCATTTTGACTGTTGTGATGTTCTGTAATGGTTTCCATCTGCTGCAAAGCAAAGTTTCCTCCATGAAAGGTTAGGACTCCACTTATAGGGCTAGACCTTGAAAAAAGAATACAGAATATGGCTGAATGAAGAGTCTGGGTGTGGTGTGGGAGGGGCCTGTGGGTCAGGGCAGGTAGGACCTAAAATAATTTTTTAAGTGACAAATTTAAACGACAACCAGTTGATTATATTGGAAGATTAATCTGGAAATTCCAGAGCCAAGTTTTTCTCCCATAAACAAAAAGAGTATGGCAGTTTGTTCTTAAAGCCTCTCAGCTAATTTTATATTCACACACTCAAGCTCTGTGCCTCATGGTTTTGTAAAGTACTTTAACTTCTATAATGGAGTATGTCCCTGACTAGTTTATATTTTGTAGATTATATAGACTTCATAATTTATCAATTAATCTGTAGTGCATGTTACAGACTGTGACGTGACGTGAGAATTTCCATTTCTAAGATGAAGGTTGATTCTAAAAGTGTTGACCACAGTGACTAAGCTTGAGAGTTTGGCTTGAATTATGATTTCGAGCCTCAACTCTGTATGTCTTTCAATGACCAGATCTTGCCACATCACCCTATATCTCCTCACTTTCCTGTGAATTTCAACAGAATATTCTAAATTATTTTTGCAGTTTAGAAATGGTTTCTGAAGTGTTTCTTCATGAAAGGCAGTAAGTATAATGGAACTTAAGATTGAGATGAAAATGGATGCTATTATAAATGTGAAAATGCCCCTTCAATATTGAGAACAGGTATGTTCAAAATGCATATTCTAGTAAGCACCATGATAAACATAAATTAAGATCTTGTATTGATAAGAACAATAAGAAAATGGCTTGAGGTTTTGAGATACTCCATTTTGTTAGTTGGATTATTTTCAATAGGATATATTTGGCTCTTTCTGATAAGGAAAAACTTTGAGAGAGCAGGAAGATAAAAGTTTGTGATGTTAATAAAAGGATATGCACTTTATCTGGTTTGTAAATCCTATTCAGTGTTTTCCCTAGCTCCAAATTATATATGATTATTAGGGTGTATAGTGCCTAATTGGTTGTTGCTTGCCTTTCCTAGGTCCTTGTTTCTGAAAGAAGACCATTTTGTTTAAGCGTCCATTTCAGGTACAAATACAGTGGACTTAATGAATGAATGTTATCCTTTCAAGTATGGTGGCACGAGTTTGCAATCCTAGCACTTAGAAGGCTGAGAAAAGAGGATCAAAAATGTAGGGCCAGTTCAGACTAAAAAGAAAACAAAATCTGCATCCTACTTTTGAGTAATGAGCTCAGAATCTGATTATGACCATTTGGATGTAAGACATTTTGGTTACAGTATCATTCACCTTTAGGGAAGAGTCAGAGGAAATTTCTACCTCTCTTACTGTTATGCTGCTCAGCTCCCTACTGAGATGAACACAAGGGCATCAGCTGCCATGTGTCTTGGCCAACATCTTCACATTCAATAAGGCACAGTGGATGTACTACATATGTCCATTCCTGTGTGATGTAGGCATCCTCTATTGGGTAACTGGCTTCAGAAATCCATCAAGAGGACCAAAACCAGGATAGAGTTGAACTACAATCTAATATTCTTTCTACCAAATCCTTTTTCCTTTTACATTTCTCTCTTACAAATGTTGTAGCTTGGCTGTATTCTGTCAAAAATTGAGGTGTCAAACTTAATGCACAATGTAATTCTATTGAAAGATGAGGCTTGGTGCTGGAGACGCTAAACTGACAGCTTATACTACTTTTTCAGATGACCTGAGCTGGATTCTTGTAACCACGTTGGGTGCCTCTCAACCACTTGTAACTTCAGTTCCAATTATCTGATGGCCTCTGTGGGAACTCACATGCATATTACACAGATACACAGACACATAATAAAAAATAAAGCATGATACCATAAGGTATGGTCTTTTAAAGGGGAAGTAGGCCATAAAAGCCCACCCCCTTTCATGAATAGTATCAAGACATTTTGCTGTGTAACAAAAAAAAAATGGAATGGCCAAGCTTTTCCAAAGCTTCTTTATAAGTATTCCCATCCCCTTTATAACAACTTTGTTCTTATGACCTAATCTTGCAGGTGACAATTTCAGCATGTGAATTGGGGGGTAACATGAATATTTACTCCATTGTAGTCAGTAATGCCTAAGTTAATAATAGTGAATTTGCCTTATTTCTAAAGTGTTATGTGACTACATTAATTTCCTTATTGGTTAAGTGACTTTAAAAACAAGAGTCATTATCATTTTAATCCTTATAAGTAATTGAGTAGAGACTGTATAGTGGATAGAACAGTGTCTGAACATATTAATTGAGAAAATTTACTACATTGTTAAAAAGAATAGACTCTAGAGAAAGCTGTTTGGTCTCAAATTTCCCACTCATCACTTACTAGGTTACTTGTTTGGAGAAAACATTTTGACATTAGTGTCCTCATTTTTTTAAAAAAGGAGCTATTCATATCTCCTTCATAGGGTCATTAGAAGAATAAATGAGTTATATATAAAACACTCTGAAATTTGACAGACATAAAAGGCATTAAATACATGTTTATAAGTAGTAGTAACTGCTCAATTAATGTTAATAGTAGTTGTTGTTTGTATCATTATCATTATTATTCTGAATGCAGATGACTGAAGTTGCTGTGGAAATTATATTTGATGGAAAGTATAATTAGGATTGTGATTCCATCAGCAAAAATAATATTGGGATGTTTACTGCATAATTAAATGAGATATTCATGTATACATATTCACTACTGTAATAGTTATTTTTATGCAGAAAATGGTGAATTCTCAGTATTAACACTGTCAAATCTTTTCCTTGAGATAATAGCTCTTTCTTACCACATCATCTCAGGCAGATACTTTCAGTCTCAACAGTTTTAATCTTTGTTCTAATCAGATGATTTCCTTCTAGCAACAGCAGATTCATCTTAACCACATATTTTTATAATCTTAACCACAGATCTCTGTCATATTTTTGATACAATAATATAAAAAAGTAGAGATATGAAAATTAATAATAACAAAGTTTGATTTAAAGGCATTATCAGTGGGAGCTACCTAGAGTTCCAGAATTATGTTCTTTTACTTAATGTTAATGAACAGAGAAGCCAAGCATTATGATGCTACATGTTGAAAGGTACCTACTGTGATTGTGATGGAAACCTATAATCCACTATAGATAGATGAAGTCCTATTTATATATGAAACCCTAGGCAAAGATATTTCAATGAATTTCTCTATAGTCTGTAGACTTTCACCTTTGTTCAGGTAATTTTTCCCTTCATTATTGAGTACTGTTCATAAATGGTACAAAGATGCAGGCTTACAACTGAAAAGGATATATATATCTACATGTATGAAAATGTAATACCAAAAAATTTTATATAGTTCAATCAGTGATATAGTAAATAGATGCTAATTTATTAATTAAATTATATATTAATTTTAATGCTATTATTTACTTAGAGGAAAATAAAAGGGACAGTGAAGCCTCAACAATTTTTTTTACTTTAATTCTCAACAATTTCAAACTTAAAGAAAATTAAAGGACTCCCATTATCTTTCATACACATTTGTGAATTAACACTTGTCACACATTCATTATTCTTTGTCTTAAGACACAATGTATTTTACAGCATATAGAATATAGTCACATTTTTCCAATTGTTCAAATAATATCATTCAAAATAGTTCAGGATCACAGATTCCATTCAGTTATCATGGAATTTCATTGTTCTTAGACGATTACTCAGTCTTCTGTTTTAAAATTTATTTTTAATCTATGTGTGTGAATATTTTGCCTGCATGTATGTTTGTGCACTGCGTGCATGCCTAGTGATGATGGAAGCCAGAAAACGATATTGGGTCCCCTAGAACTAGAGTTACAGATGGTTGTAATCTGTCATGTGGATGCTGGTAACTGAACCCAGGTCCTCTCCAAGGTCAGCAAGTGCTCTTAACCACTGAGTCATCTCTCTAGCCCACCTCAGTCAATCTTTATCTTTTATAAAATTCATAATTATACACCATGTATTTTGTAGAATGCCCCTCAATTTGTGTTTGTCTCATGTTTCCTCTTATTTTACTTTAGGTTATACATTTGTGGAAGGCCTATCATAGAGTAGATGTACCCTAAAAGTGTCCTATCTCCAGTGACATTAACTTTGATCTATTTGTTAAAATGCTAATGTGCCAGCTTCCTCCATTAGAAAGAAAATTATTGTTCACCCCTGAGTTAAGGCACAGTTTATACAGGAATGCTTTAATGCTGTGGAAGTACAGTATCTCAAACCTCATATTAGCACCAAAGCATGTTTATTCTTAGAGTAAATTACTACTGTCATTGTTTCAAAGTGGTGATTTTTAAAATCTTTTTTCTACTATCCCTAATTTATACAAATGGCATTCAAAGACAATTGATGACATGACATTCCAATTTGTAGGAGGCTGTATTCAAATAGAAAAGAGGATGCTCAGAAAGGAAGACACAGTGACAACATAAAGGACAGGTTACAGTGGAAAACAAGAGAGGGAAAATATAATGATAAGAATGTAATAACTTAAAAGCTAGAGGAGTATATTTGTGCATAGTAAAGTTTTTCTGTCATTATCCAGATTCTAACAGAAAAGTTCCACTGCAGCTGTGAATGACTGGCTGAGGATATCACTGTAGCCTAAGTTTCTAATCCTTTGCTTAAAATGTTTACCCCCACAGTTTCTAGAGTTTTGATTTTAGGCCCAGAATTTTTTCCTCTATTTGGATTTGTAGAGTTTGTAGGACATTTTCTTTAAGCTTAGTACAAAGATGATACTTTGGAAGTTCACAGTGGGCTCCAGGATCTGTATCTCTTGAATAAGTACAGATATTCCCCAATTGACTATAGGATTACATTGCAAGAAATCTGTCCCAAAGTGAAAGTAAAGTATGGTGACATGCATTCAATATACCTAGTGCACAAAACAACATATCTTAGCACAGTACACTGCAGCATATTGGCTGTTTCCCTTTGTGACTGTATGTGATTCACTTAGACTGTGACTCTTTGCTATTGCTTGGCGTCTCAAGAAAGGGGAGGATTTTACAACCTACCTCTACACCAGGGAAAGAACCACATTCAACACTTCAAGAATAATTTCTAATGAATGCATATTACTTTTGTACCACCATACATTTCGATAATCATTAACTAAGTCAAGCTATCATAAATGAGGCAGTGTACATATGGCCTGTTTCTGGGCTCGGGCTACTAGCCTGCAGAACTTGGGATACAAGGAGTCATATAAATGTAAACATTTTAATAACTACTAGTGTCACCTAGACATCATTTATTACAGATTTCTGTGAGAAAAAATTAACTTAACTTCTGATTATTAAGCTAACATTAACTAATGTATGACCATCATATTTATAATATAAAAAGACTGAGGTATTGAGAAAAATGACAATGCTCAGATTCACATGTATATTATTCACTTAATAAAAAAGGAAGCAGAGCCATGCACACATATTAGTCATGTACGTATATTAACACAAGTATATTTATATTCTTGTATGCTTGAATATATAACAAATATCTTTTATCATTTTAATAGTCTGCATAGTACTCATCAGATAAACATTTATTTGGCTAACCTAATCTAAATGCTTTCTAGTTTTTTATGATCACAAGTAGTATTGGGAGGAACTAATTTCTAAAGAAATGTAAACATTACTTACTTGAAACTCATAAAGGGGGAATTTTTGATAGTATTCACATGCACTATTACATTCTCTTGTTCTGCTCCCACACCCACTAATTCCCTGTCTCTTCCCAATTAGACCCCCTTCTACTTTCACATCATTTGTTAGTAATAATACGTTTAATCAGAGTTGCTTACAAAAACACGGGCAACTTAGCAGTGGCTACACCACTGAAGGAAGTATTTCTCCCTTCCCAGCTATCATTAACTGCCTATATATCCTCAAGGAGCAGTGGAGATGCATGCATACTACCTCTGTAGCAACAACTGTCTATAAATCCTTAGAGGGAGTGGATCCCTCTGAGCCCCTCTCACTTCCATGATGAAATACGGAAAGGGATAAATCTTGTGTAAGTAATAACACCTGCTTTGAGTTCATGAGTGCAAGGCCATGTTGTGCTTGGAAGACAATATTCTATGACACTTGACTCCTTCCTCTGGCTCTTACATTATTTAGGCTTTCTTTCATGTGATGCTATCTAAGTCCTGGTGGGGGTGATGCAGATGTTCCATTTAAGGCTGAGCATTGAACAGTCATTTATTCTCATCACTTAGACCAGTTATGTCTCTCTGCTCTAACTACTGCACACTGCAAAAAGAAGTTTCTATGATCAAAGCTGACTATAGTACTAATCTGGGACTATAAACATAGAAAATGCAATTTGATGTTCACATGTACATTTTACAAAACAATAGTAGTAGCTTTCCTACAACAGACATTCCATGGTTGCACCAACGGATACATACTGCCTGACAGGTTAGTGGTATAGTACACAGAGACCACAGCTGGGTAAATTTATTGAGAACTTTGCCCCCTTGCATTGTCCTTTCCAGCACTATGAAAGCCAGCAAACAGGGAGAAAGATTTTTGTTGTGGAATATTTCTTTACACTGTGTGAAGATGTGTCACTATGTTTGGTTTAATAAAGAGCTGAATGGCCATTAACTAGGCAGGAAGAGGTTAGGCAGGACTTATGGGAACAGAGAACTCTGGAAGGAAGAAAGGCAGAGTTGCCAGTCAGATATTGAGGAAGTAGGGTGTGAAGTACAGAGTTGAGGTAACTGAGCCACGTAAAAGAATGTAGATGAAAATATATGAGTTAATTTAAGTTATAAGAGCTAATGAGACAAGCCTAAGCTAAAGCCAAGCTTTCATAATTAATAATAAGTCTCTGTGTCATGATTTGGGGGCTGGCAGACCACAAAATTCCTGCTACAGATTTTAGTTGTTACAGCTTGATTTCTCTGTCCTGCAACAAAAGCATGTGATGTCTTCAGCAATAGCCTTTTCCCATCTATTTCCAGGGGACAATCTAGTACAGTGGCAATAGTCTGTAATGTTTTGGGGTCCTACAACTTATAAACAGGTAGCCCAATTCTGGCAGTGTAATTTTCATTAATAACCTATTGTTTCTGGGAACAACCTTGCTCACCTATGCCAGTAACATGGAAATGGAAAATTTTAAGAATTTTGTTTTACTATGCAAAGTATTCTTATAAAAGGTGCAATCATTTATAGTACCACCAACCGTGCATATACTTTTACCATGCAGGATGTAAGTAAACATGGTGTTATATTTTTAAATTAATAATGAGGACAGAAAAAAGGTGCTGGGGCTGTGTCAGCTCGGGTGCCACCCGGGTTCCAGCTGCCTCGCTCTCCTCTCGCCGCCTCAGCTGCTGCTCTCGCTTGCCATGCTCTCCGTCTGCGTCCCGCTCACCACCATCACCGACCAGCAGCTGAAGGTGTCGCCGCTGAAGCGACTCAGCCTGGCCGAGAAGGTGCCACCCGTGTCCTGGCCAGCAAGGTTGCGAGGAGAATCTTACAACACCCGGCCGAACCGGAAAGTAAAGTCTTTGCTAACCCCAGTGTTGAGGATGAGCCGTTACTGAGAGAAAACCCCCACCGCTTTGTCATCTTTCCCATCAAATACCATGATATCTGGCAGATGTGCAAGAAAGCAGAGGCCTCCTTTTGGACGGCTGAGCAGGTGGACCTTTCCAAGGATATCCAGCACTGGGAAGCTCTGAAACTCGATGAGAGACATTTTATATCTCACGTTCTGGCTTTCTTCGCAGCGAGTGACGGCATAGTCAATGAGAACTTGGTGGAGCGATTTAGCCAAGAAGTTCAAGTCACAGAGGCCCGCTGTTTCTATGGCTTCCAAACTGCCATGGAAAACATACATTCTGAAATGTACAGTCTCCTGATTGACTCCTACATTAAAGATTCCAAGCAGAGAGAGTATCTCTTCAATACTATCAAAACGATGCCTTGTGTGAAGAAGAAGGCTGACTGGGCCTTGCGTTGGATTGGGGACAAAGAGGCTACATATGGAGAACGTGTTGTGGCCTTCGCCGCCGTGGAAGGCATCTTCTTCTCCGGTTCTTTCGCATCGATATTCTGGCTCAAGAAGCGGGGACTGATGCCCGGCCTTACATTTTCCAATGAGCTTATCAGCAGAGACGAGGGCTTGCACTGTGACTTTGCTTGCCTGATGTTCAAGCACCTGGTACACAAGCCATCAGAGCAGAGAGTAAAAGAAATAATTGTCAACGCCGTGAGGATAGAGCAGGAGTTCCTCACGGAGGCCTTGCCTGTGAAGCTCATCGGGATGAACTGCACTCTGATGAAGCAGTATATCGAGTTCGTGGTAGACAGGCTGATGCTGGAGCTGGGCTTTAACAAGATTTTCAAAGTAGAAAATCCATTTGACTTCATGGAAAATATTTCACTAGAAGGAAAGACCAACTTCTTTGAGAAGCGAGTGGGCGAGTACCAGAGGATGGGGGTGATGTTGAGTTCAACAGAGAATTCTTTTACCTTGGATGCTGATTTCTAAGTAAACTGATGGTGCTCTTTGCTGATTTTCCTCCCCTTGTCATAAAAAAAAAAAAAATCAGCAAAAAAAAAACAAAAAACAAAAAAAACCCAAAACCAACTAGCTACACCATGAATGGTCATTAAATTTGTTATCCGGTATCTAAAAGTTATGTAGCTACCTCAGTTGGTGCTTTTTTTGCTAGTGGGTCACTAGAAGAAGACAGGATGTTTAACAACAAAAGGGGAGATCCTGTCCTTGGTCACCTTTGGCTCAAAGCGCTCACTAACAGCATTGATCCAGGCTTTATGAGAGGCGACCCTCCAGCAAGCAGGACTAAACATTTAGTTGCCACAAGGCCGTTTAAAGATGTCAGCCTCATCTACTCCTTCCTGCGGACTCTAGAGTTTACTTAAGTTTGTAAATACAACTGGCACTTTGCACATAGTCAAGGAGGAGGAAAGCCTGCCTGGTTTATTTGGTTTCTAGACCAAGCACCAAGTGTTCTATTAACCACTGATGACAGCTGATTAAAATCTAAGTGACTAAGAAGTCAGTGCTGGGTAAGCATGTCATGTCCAAAGCTTGGTGTTCTTTGGTGGCTTCAAGTGCTTTTTCATCAGCTTTGAGGTCAGTCCTGTGCGATCTAGGCATTAGCCTGCTGGTGCTAGTCATGTACAGGGTGAATGTTACCCCAGAGATTAGGGCATCTCCTGCTTCATAGAACTTCCAGCTTTGAGTCACTAGAAACTTAGGCGGGATTTGGGACACTTGCTGGTTAGCCCAGGCCCGGTCTTCATTTGTATGAAAAGCAATATCTTTTTTTTTTCCAAGTTATATTTTGCCCCATTTCTAGTTTGTATGGAGTCCTGAAAAGGCTTTATAAGGTAGGATTTTCAATAGTGACCCACACACACTCTTGATTTTTGTCAGTAGTAAAGCTGTGGCTGAAATCACCTCTCCTAAAAGATGCAGGAGATTTTTGATTGTGCGAACAAGTACTATTGAAATTTGATCCACTTATTAACTGACGAGACCTGGAACTTGCTGTGTAGACCAGGTTTAGTCTCTTAAACTTGCCTATGTCTCCCAAACACTGGGATTAAGGTTTGTGCCACCATACCTGGCTTTACCCGGTGAATTCCTAAACACCAGAAACCAGTAATACATGGGCTGCTAAAGTGTGTTCCACTCAGATTGTTAGGCTGAAATGCAGACCAGTAGATACAGCTAATAGCTAGTGCGAATTAATCTTCTTTTATGTGCATTGATCTGTTTTTGTGTTTAGGGAATAATCTAGAATTCACCTAGTGAGTTTGATAGGCTGGTTAGGGGTACATAAGTGGAATTGTCTTACATCAAAACAGCAAAAGCAAGTTTGTTAACTGATGTGTATCAGCTGTTTGACCCCTGGTCGCTTTTCTTTATTGTTTTGTACTATGAGATCGTTTATACTTTTTAAATTATTTCTATTGTTGAAATTAATAAAAAAGTCTCAAAATTGAAAAAAAAATAATGAGGACAACTATTGTAATCATGAAGTGATTATTTTCAAATAATTTTTGGTATTTAAAAGTCTCTTTTTTCATCTTCTTATTTAAGTATTTCTCCAGCTTTGAATTCGAATGCTTCTTCTCTTTATTGGTTTATGAGAAGCCACAAGCTTTTCTAGAAATCCTCCCATCTTTAACCCCACCCCAGCTCTGACATTATAGACATGAATAGTTATGCCTTGCTTCAAAAGAGCATTAATCGTTTTTTGTATGTATGCATATACATGCCCAGAGTCCTGAAGAGGATGTCAAATCCCCAGGTATTGGAGTTATAGGAGGTTGTCAGCTGCCTGAGGTGGGGACTGGGAACCAGCCTTGGGCCTTTTGTAAGCTCAACAAGTGCTCTTAACCTGCTGACCATCTATCCCTCCAGTCCATGTGCATGGTTTATTCCATAGGTGCTGGGGATCCAAATTAGACCTTCAAGCTTGCTCAGTAAGAGTGCTCATTTATTGATCTATTAATCTCCTTGGACTCTGTTTAACTTGCTTTTTAGACTTATTTTGTACCTCTTCTACGAAAATATTAGCATTAGTTAATTTCCTTTATTCATTCATTCATTCATTCATTCATTCATTCATTCATTTAGCATTATGGAGTGGTAGTATATGTAAGGGATTGAGATGAACAAAGTGACTGATTTATCAAATCATTAAGTCTCTAAAATCCTGTGACTATACACGTGTCTTTATAGTTATAGATATTAAAAAGGAATTGCTAAATTATTTCCTGAGTTTAACTTTATAATCTCAATTATATTTTATTCTAGATGAAAAATTACTGGTTATATTTATATTAGTGACTTAGATTCCTACCTTTATTTATTTTTTAATGAGGAGAACAAATTTAATTAAGCCTTCTCAGCTTTCTCTTTGGCAAAAGCTAAGTCCTGATTGTAGTACATGTTAGCTTGGCAGTTGGATTTATTAGATGTATGCTTTTTAAATATCTAATTATGCTAAACCCACATGTATGAACACGCTGTTATAAGAAGAGTTTTTAATACCACAGTGTACTTTTTTGCAGTTTTTTTTCTCACCTCAGGGTAGAAAAGAAATACTGACATTTCCTAAAATGTTATCCTCTGACTGACTGTGAGTACAGAAATGATTATAATTTCTCATCCTTTCATGCCACTAAGGGGGAGATATCACTTCATTTCTTGGATGACAAGTATCTTCTGTGTGTCTTTTTAATGAGCATGGATGTCTCCGGCATGACTCGGCTATGACCCACTCAGCCTCTTTCTTTATACTTGACTGTACCTCGTTGTTCCTATTTGTTGCCATTGCATGTATTCTTATTTGCCTTTTTGGCCTCACTGATGCATGGACTTGTAAATTCAGACTGAGCCATTATGTCTCCGAATGTCACCTCGCAGCATGGACTTTCAGTAGTGGCAGCTGCTGATTCCTTTCTGTTTTTTGTAACATCACACAGCTTGAGTTTGGACATCAATGCATTCTTGTGTTCGTGCTATTGCTAGGGGAAGCCAAACATTCAGTAATTGGTTTGGTAATGAGACAGGACTCAGTTTGTATTAAGTTGTCTATGTTTTTGACTTCTGACTTGATTTTGTTTACAGGCAGACTGATTTGAATGTAAATGAAGAGAAAATATACCCATATAACTTATTTTGGGGTTACATCCTGAGAAACTCATCAGGAATAGACAATATTGTAAGCCAAAATGAATCTAATAAATGTACCTAACATCACAGGTTAGCCTGGCCTACCTTAAACACTCTTAGTACATTTGCATCAGCCTTCTGCTGGGCAAAAACAGTGACACAAAGCCTATTTTATAATCATAAAGTATTGGAAATCTCAGGTACAAACACAGGTGGGCATTTTACAGACACAGTGAAATACAAAACCACAAATACAGACATAATATCAAAAGAAAGTTGGCCACTCAGTGTACTGTAGAGGGTAAAGGATTGTTTACCTTCATCATTGTCTGGTCGAGTGGGAGCCTGAGTGTTTTGGAATAATCTTTTTGTACATTGTGAAGATGTGTCACTCAGATTAGTTTAATAAAAAGCTGAATGGCCAATAGCGAGGCAGAATTTTCAGGGCAGAGAGGACTCTGTCAAGAAGAAGGGTGGATTCACCAGCCAGATGCAAGGGAAGCAGGAAAACAGCATGGGTAAAGGCAATAAAGCCACAAGGAAAAAAAAAGTAAATTAATAGAAATGGGTTCATTTAAGTTATAAGAACTAGTTAGAAACAAGCCTAAGCTAAGGCTAAGCTTTCATAATTAATAAGAAGTCTCCATGTTGTTATTTGGGAGCTGGCTGAAGGGACAGAGAAAAATCTGCCTACGCCTGTGTTACCAGCCCTGTCTAGTATCATGAGAGAAGATCTTCTGCAGTTTGCTAGAGTAAGAGATGGACATGTAAAACTCAAAGTATGGATCCCACTTTATGCATATCGTTGCACCATCTTAAAGTTGAAATTCTCTCAGTGTAGTATTTATAAGTTGAAGACCATCTGTGTATTATTTTTGGGTCTTTGACTTAAAGATTCACTTGAGATATCTAAGGATGGTGAGCTAGCTAGATTTTTGTCAACTTGACAGGAAGAGGAACTTCAATTGATAAAATGTTTCCATTGGACTGGTCTGAAGGCAAGTCTATAAGGCATTTTCTTCATTTATGGTTGATGTGAGAGGGCCTAGCCCAGTGAAAGCAGTGCTACTCGTGGGCAGGTGGTCTTTGGTCCTGTAAGATAACAAAATGAACAAGCCTTGGGAAGCAAGCCAATAAGCAGCACTCCTCCATCATGTCTGCTTCAGTTCCTACCTCCAGGTTCCTGTCTTGGGTTCCTGAATTAACCTCCCTTCATGGTGGACCTGTAAACCAAATAAACCCTTTCCTCCCCAATTTGCTTTTGGTCATGGTGTTTTTCACAGTGATAGAGACACTGAGACAGACAGATCATGGAAAATGATTGATACATGAAGCAATTATCTTGGTTCCTTCATTAACTGGTGACAATAGTGCCATTTGGAGTCCAGAACAATTTTAGCAGTGTCAATAAATTAATGATTTTAACTAAGCTCCAAATTCGAAAGGCAATTATTATTGCCAGGCAGATGTCTTTAATCCCAGCACTCGGGAGGCCAAGGCAGGCAGATCTCTGACTTCAAGGCTAGCCTAGTCTACAGAATGAGTTCCAGGACAGCCAGGGCTGTTATAAAAAAGAACTCCTGTATAGAAAAACCAAAGAAAAAGCAATAATTATTGTTGAAGACAAAAATCCATATGTAATGAACTATGAATTGTCAAAACTGAAGAAGAAAAATGTGAAGGAGAGATATGTACTGGTTTAAAAGGTGCTGGGAAGATAAAGCCAGAAACTCCAGTTGAGGGGTGAGTCCTGAAAAGGCAATGGACTCAGGAACTTCAGGTTGGAATTCAAATGTTTCCTAATCACATTTTATGACTTCCTCATTTGAGAAATATGCCAGGTCTCTACCACTGGAAATGCTCTGGATGTCTTTCAAATTTGAGTTATCAGAGTTGAACCCAATTTTCGCTCATGTTTTAGGAAGAGCAGTTTCTTCTGTCCAAGTTTCATATGTTTCTACCTACCAGCTTTCTCTAATTTCTTTCTGTTTTCTCTGAAATTATGATCATGTTCTATCACGTAAATCAACTTATCGGTTAGTTTGTTTCCTTGGACTCTGGTGGCAAGCCAAGTGGGCCATTCAGGTCAGCCTGCTCCGTACCACCCTCACCTCTTCAGATCTGCCTCTCTCCCCAGCTCATGACCATTCTACCCCCCTCTCTCTCTTACATTTCCCCACCCTGTAAACACTCACCATAATGGTGCTCAAGCACTGAGAGCCAGAGGCTCCTCGTTGAGTCCTGCCTGCCCAAACCACAAGGCATGTTGTTGAGCTGTTGCTGTTCTTTTCTCTTGTGCCTGAGACATTTTGTTTGTTTTTAAAAGGGAGGATCTCACTAGGTACCCTGAGCTGTTCCCAAACTCACTATCCTTCTTGCTTTGCCTCCCTAAGGCTGGTATTATAGTTGTTGCATGTACTATCAAGCCAGGAAGTTCCCTCTTTTTAATCTGAATTTAGCCCCTTGCCATTATGTTGCACTGCTTCTGTAATTCTCTCATCTACCTCCTCTAGTGCATACCATGTTCTGATCTACTTATGAATCTGTCACCACAGTTATATTTCCCAAATAGAAATCTGATTATTTCTGAAAGAGGTATTATCTTGCTTAAAATTCTTCTATGACTCTATATTTCTCAGTGAAAGGAGTAGGATTTATTTGTACCACATGCAATGCCTTTCAAGGTCTGCATCCTGCCAATCTCTCTTACTCTATTTCTTCTAAAGAGAACATTGAATTTATGGTTTCCTTTTTATTACATATCACTCTCTCCACATTTTTTCTCCACCTTCATACCCTTCTCCATCTCCAGTTACATGTTTAAACTCTTCCCCCTTTTAGATATTTTGACTCTCCTTATGTTGCCTAGGCCAGACTTGAATTTGTCACCCTCCTGCCTTGATTTCTAGGGTGCAGGGATGTCCCAATACCTACATCTAAGGTATCTATTGAATAATAATAGACATATCTGGTTCTGTTGTTATTTTCAATACAATGACTTTTTTCACCAACCCTCAAGGTCCTGACTATTCTCTCTGGTTTATACCACTTCTCAAATTTGTATGCTAGTATGTAAAGCCCTTGGCGACAATTAAGTAGAGAGTAGGCTATGTTCATCTTTGTACCCCTAAGTCCTGCAAAGATATCTGCCATAAGTGGATATCCAAGAAGAATTCATTATATTAAAGGCATGGTTTCTAGTAGCATTAATGATGACAGGACTAGGAAAGAGTCTCAAATTCAGGAAAAGGGAGAAAGCCAAAGATGACTCATATTTTATGTCTGGGTGGTAAAAGAGGTAGGTGTGAATACTGGAAATAAGGAATGCATGGGGGACAAAGTTTGAGACAATGAAATTGACTTTGGACATCTTGTGCTTGTTATAGTAGTGGCATGAACAAAGATAAATGAGCTAAAGTGTCTTCAAGTACTATTCCACTTCTTGAATAATTAAAAGATCATTTTTATAAGATTATCAGTGGATAGCATAAGATGTAATTGATCAAATTAGGTTGCAAGGAAACAAGGGGTTCTACAATATTCACAGGATTAAAAATATGAGATATGATTCAGGCAGTGACCAGGAACACATCACTTGGGATTAGACTGTCTGGTTTAATTCAACATGTAGGCTCTCTGTCATGATACCAATTTCACATGAATAGCCACTCTGTTTCAGATGCTCATAGATATAAAGGAAACTGTTAGACTCTGGAAAAGTTAATTATTCAAGACACTTACTTGACAACTAACCTCTGAAACTTTGTGTCAATAGCATGAATATAAAAGACTTGTTAAAATCCTTCCTCTCCTAATATGAATAAATCCATTAATCAGAATATTATAGAAACCAGGTATGGTGGCTTACACCTTTAACCCCAGTATTTAAGAAACTCAGGCAGAAAGATAATGAGTCTCAAGACAGCCTGGGTTACACAGTGAGGTTCAGGCCAACCTAGGCTACATGAGAAGTTATCTCAAAATAAAAGAGAAAGAAGATAGTGAGAAAGCATAGCAATACAGTCATACACTGGGGACTGTTAGTGGGGAAAATGAGGTTCCATTTTGAGGGAACTTAGCTTCCTTGATAAAATAATTTTAAACTGTAGTGGGTAGCCACTCCAGCTTTGGTCTGGAAGTTCCAACACCCAATGAGGCTTCCGTAACTATCACGCCTACAAGGCGGGGCCAAGGGAGGGCCTGAAGACCTGAGATCGGGATGCGCGGCTCTCTTGTTTCCTGGACCTGGACTCGAGAGGTAGACTGAGGAAAGTTCTCCAGAGAACACCGCCGGACTGTGCTGCGTCTCTTCCAGAACCCATCATCTACCTATCCCTTCATTTGTGAGTTACGCCTTTAAATAAATCTCCTTTTAACTACGTGGAGTGGCCTTAGTAATTTCACCAATATTAAACAGATTGAGAAAGAAGCTTAAGGAAAATTTTATTACATTTTGAGAGAAAAACAAAAGTACAAGTAAGCTGAAAGTTCTAACAGCCACCAGGAGTAGGAGAGATGAGAAAACTTATGTCTTTAGAGTTAGCCATGGAGGTCGGAGAAACAGTGAGAGAGCTCAAAATATCTGGGAACTCATCTTCAGGAGTGCTGAGCAGTGAATCTGAGTTTGGAGGGCACCTCATCAGCACAGGTTCTGGCATCTCAAGGCAAAGCATTACACCAAGGAGACATGATTAGAAATAGAAATGGAGATAGGAAAAGCAAAGATTAGAAGTGGGCTAATGGGCCTAGGAACGAGCCCCAGAAGCCTCCAGCCACATTCATTAACTAGTCATTCAAAGAACAACTTATTTCAGATTCAGACTTGATGTCTCAGATCCTTTCCTATTCTGCCACAGAAACAAGAACATTGCAAAGTCACACATAGCTGGGTAAAGCTTCATTTATATCACCTTCTGCCAAAAATGCTAGGAAAAGACAGAAATAAAATAAGGACCCTCATAGTAGTTGTATTTTTCACTTTATTTTATGAAAGAGGCAAGAAAACAAAGATGCATGCAATCTCAGGAATTGTTCTTCTAGAGGCCTCTGCAGCAGCCTGCCAGGAAGATCTCTCTTCAGAATTATTGTCAGTGTTTGATGAGAATATCTGAAAATGCAATCTCCACGTTGAGCTGGAATCCAATAAATAAATTCAATGAATGCCACATTTACCGAGCATGCTAAATCCTGAGGATAAAAATCAAAGGAGACACTATTTCCTGCCCTCAGGGATCTCACAGTTTAGTGGAGACGGCAGTTTACAAATGCTTTCAAAGCCTGTCTTATCTCAAGAAGACAGTTGCAGGAAAATATGCAAACAGAATTGTGTACATCCTGTTCAGAGTGCAGCCGTTTTGGAGGACCAAACAATGTGAGAACTCTTTGATTCTTCAGTGGCCCTCTTTGGGGAGGGTGACAGAACTGTGGAGATATAAAATTGTCCCTCTATTTAAGTCATAGCCTTGCTAGAGCTTTAGCCAGAATAGCAGTTCCAGAACTAATCTAATCTATAATATGTCTAGGCACAGATTATCAAATGACATAGGGTAGGGTAGACTTTGGGGCAAAACTTTAAACAAAGCTACCATGTCCCTAGGAATGGTTGCTTCTGAAATTCTATCCAGAGTTTTGTAAGATATTTTGGACTCACCTGCTAGATTAGCTGCTTATCTTGGATTATTTAGGTAATGCCATTATAAGTTAGAAATACAGTTGGAGGTGATAATAGTTGATTATGACCCATTGTGCTCAAAAGCTTATTTCTCATTTTTGTCACTGTCAGCTAAATAGGTCAGAATCAGGGAGGAGTTCAAAGTGGAAACGATCAAAGTGAATCATTAAGCCCTGAGAATGTCTAGGTGTCAGGCAATAAGCTAGAGATGAGAATTGAGGAAACAATAACTACCTCACACAGAAGTATTTTCCCAAACCCTGAGCATAGCTTGCATTTGTTTTCATGGTGTCTGTCTTTTTTTTTTTTAATTTTACACCTTGACAAAATTGTACTAGAGAGGATAAATAATTTTCCCAAATCCCATAGCTAATAATTGCTCACAGTGACATTCAAACCTAAATCTGACCAATGTTGACACCATTGCTCTTTGGGTATTTTCAGCTGTCAGAACGTTGAATGTATGGTTTTGAACACAGTAGATAAGCGTCAGGCTGATGAACCAATTTAAGGGACCAAGGGGAAAGAGAAGCATCATGCATACTTCACTGTGGCTTGGAGCCTGAGTCAGGAGACAGCAGACAAATCACTGACACAACCTGAAGGGATTCTGGGATGTTAAATACCTCTTCATCCTTACTTGCAGGTTTATATCAGCTAAGGAGTTCTCTTTTTATAGCTGTAGTTTGAATAATTAATGTGATTCTGATACTGTGACTGGGAGCTGTGGAAAATAGAATTCTTTTTTTTTTTCTTTTTTTTTTTTGGTTTTTCGAGACAGGGTTTCTCTGTGTAGCTTTGCGCCTTTCCTGGAACTCACTTGGTAGTCCAGGCTGGCCTCAAACTCACAGAGATCCTCCTGGCTCTGCCTCCCGAGTGCTGGGATTAAAGGCGTGCGCCACCACCGCCTGGCCGGAAAATAGAATTCTTAAGCACAGTGACGAAAACAATTTTAGCCTGAATGAAAAATATCAAGGACACTCTACACTAGCTAGTTCTTTTCTCTCTGTATGGTGGTGGCTGTAACTAGTAATGATATTATGATTTCTGTTCCCTGCAAAAGAATTGCTGTACTCATCACACACCTGCACAGGAGTTCACTTCCAAAATGCATTGCATTCTGCACATTCTCATTTGCTTTGGCCCCAGCTCTCATTCTCCATTTTTATGAAGAATTTAATAGTATACTATTTATGTTATCATGTAAATCTGTACCAGGCTCATTAGGTATAACATTTCAATGGCAATCTCCAAAGATTATTTTACCAATTGCACATTTACTTACATATTTCAACATGTGTAAGTTGATAGAGGTTGAGGATGCATAGATCTATTTCATGATGGAATCATCATTCCATGCTCTTTACCCTTTCATTGCATCAGCCTGGGGAATTGCCATGCATTGTTTAAATATCACAGAAATGCTTTGTAGTTGTTACTTTTTTTCATTTTTGTTTTTCTTTATTATTTAAAGGAATTTGTGGTTTTAATATTTCTTACCTTCCTGGGAGTACTATCTGGATTATACTTGTCAACATCCCTAGGTTTCTTGGAGAAGACAATTCTGTAAGGATTTATCAAACTCAGGTATGTACTTAGAAGTAGGTTATACAATTTCCAAGACATTGTCAGTTCTTACATTCTAAGCACTTACTGTCACAGTGGTGAGCAAGATAATGACTCTATGCAAAACATGTCTATAATGTTCTTCTTTATATTTTTGGAGCTAAAGTTTATGTTTCCTGAACCCTGGCTAAATAATTGATTGTATGGAACTTGAGATCTACACATCACTACATCACTACATCACTACATACTCCACTATATATATATAAGGCAAAGTTTGTTGCAGAAACTATTTTTCAAAGGGATTAGTGAAGGTGTCTCAAAGGATGAATTTCCTGTGTTATCTGCATTATAATGTCCCGGAATGCTTAATAAAATGGCCTTTATCTTGCTTACATTCACAAGATTCCAGGACAATGCTTGGAATTCTGCACATTAACAAGCTCTCCAGGGAATTTCAATGCACCTCAACAACTAGGATCCTCAGCAACATTTATCAAGCACCATCAGGCATTATGCGAAGCACCTTAAATAGCTCAGTTAATTCTTATAAAAGTCCTATTATATGATGTCATTTTATTGCTATCAGAAGAGAAAATTAATGCACAGGGGGGATTATGAAAAATTTAGGCCCACTATGTGAGTCTATTCTTTTCAATGAATTTACTTGGTGCCATATTATTCAAATATCCCATTAAAAATGCAGTAAACCTAATCACATTAGGGTGGAAACATTCATTAAACTTGATGCCTTTATGTCTGTCCTCTACTCAATATTTGGACTACTATTCTGTTGTTTCTTCTTTATGAGAAGCTGGGGTTTAATAGTTTTGTCAGTGTTAAGTCTACGATACCATTTGAAGACTTACATTTGAATGCTGATCTTTTCTCCCTTCCTAAGCATACTGTGAAGAAGATGATGAAAAAGTACCATGACACTTACTACATATAGCGTTTGTGTTTCTTCTGCCTATTGTACTGTCTTTTAGGAGCAACTGTAACTGAGACTCTTAAGCTATCAGTAGTAAAATTAAGTAAAATAGGGTATAGGCATATCATCTTGTGATATATATATATATATATATCAATAACTATGCCAAAATATGTAACTGGAAAAATTGAGTACTAGATTTTAGTTAATTATTATATATTAAGTAATATACGGAGTCTCATTCTTACTTATGAATGCCAGACCTTGGCTTGTTTCTAGCCACTTTTCTTAAATTATCCTGTCTACCTTTTGCCTCTAATTTTTGACTTTTCTCTATTCTATATTTCTTTCTTTACTTCTTACTCCATTGCTGGCTGCATGGCTGGGTAGCTAGCCCCTGGCATCCTTCTCTATTTCTCCTTTTTTCACTCCTACCTCTCTTCTCATTCTTCTCCTATATATTCTCTCTGCCTGCCAGCCCCGCCTATACTTTCTCCTGCCTATTGGCCATTCAGCTCTTTATTAGACCAATCAGGTGTCTTAGACAGGTAAAGTAACACAGCTTCACAGAGTTAAACAAGTGCAACATAAAAGAATGCAACACATCTTTGCATCATTAAACAAATATTCCACAGCATAAACAGATGTAACATATCTTCAGCTAATATTCCACAACACTCTGTGGTCATTTAACTTTGAGAGTGCTATTGACAAGACAAGGGAAGTGATCCTAAATAACAGAAATAAGACAAATCTCTACAGCTTAGACTAGTTTCCAGTTTCTCTTGGATGCAACACTCAAAACAATGGGCCAGGCAGTGGTGGCACAATAATCCCAGCATTAAGGAGGCAGAGGCAGGCAGATGTGTGTGAGTTAGAGGCCAGCCTGGTCTTCAGAGCAAGATTCAGGACAGACTGCAAAGCTACACAGAGGAACCCTGGCTCAAAAAAACAAAACAAAAAACAAAACAAAACAACAACAAAAAATGAAACAGGCATTGTTCTGAGTCCTGCCATCTGCATACTCAAAAGGCTAGCACATTTTAATGTACCTTGTTAACAGAAATCACCTGTGATATGGAAGTAGGTTTGCTGATAGGATAGAAAGAAGAAAGGAAACATTGTAACTGCTAATATAGCTCATTAAGTATAGAATACATTAGAACACTGGAAAATAGTTTTAAGGAATATAAGAACATTTGATGCTGTCCTCTTCACTTGGAAAAAAGTGGCCTAATTACTTAATTTTATTAAGAATCTCTATAAATTAGGTACTTGCAAAGATAACGTATGAAGTGCTAAATGGCTCATTATTTATTTTTGCTTGTAGCAGCTTCATAAAACAATCCCTTATATATGCTGGTGCGAACCAGCATTGTCTCTAAACATTTCCAATGTTTTAGATTGTGCTATATGGATAATTGTTTAATTTGGAAAGATTCAATAAAAAGATTAATCACTAAGCAATGAAAATAATTTTTTCTAAATATGCATGACGAAAGGCTATGACATAATTTAAAGATAAAATAAAGCATGCTAAAAATAAAATCTAGTTACACTTTTAAAACCAAAATTATTAATGTTAGCATTTTGTTGAATAATTTGGCATGATCTATTTTTGGATGGTTGAAAAGTGTTAAAAGAGATGATACCCTTTGCATTTAACCAGGTTATTAGATAGATTTGTATTATGTATAGGTAAACATATTCAGCTTCTCAGTTCTGTTTATTAATTAGTACAGCTTTCAGGACAGGTGACATTTGGAGTTCAAGAATATTTAAAAGAAAATCATTGGCCTTTATACTTTGGTTCTACAGATCAAGATAAACAAAAGTAAAACTCCACCAAAAGGCTTTACACGCATAAAGCAGAAGAAAATAAGATCAAAGTTGAACTTGAAAGAGGTTCATTTTCATATTTTAAATATATAAAGGAGCAATTATGATAAGACATTAATTATATGTTATACTGAAAAAATAAATGTTTGAAATTAAAAAAACCTTCAGCAAGTTGTTATTATAATATATTATATTATATATTATTATAATATAGAGCAAAGAAATAAAATATTCTTAACTATAGGTGTTGTGAAATGGAGATCACTTAGTCAGGTGTCATCTTGAATAAGGTCAAAGGCAGACAGGTCTTATGGCCTCATTGCCATAGGACTCTACAGCCATCTTTACTAAGGGCAGTGAAAAGTCACTTCCTGTCTATTGCTTAAGCAGGGACAGGGGCAGCCTGGGGTGGGGCTCGGGGCTGCACTCCACCATCTGCCTGTGCACCATCACCTGCCTGGAGAGCCCTGGCTCACTGTGCCCCCTGTTGGCTCCCACACCATGTTGTGGGGGCACTCCTGGCCTCAGCCCAACCCTTTTCTGGTCAGTTGGAGCCCAGTTGGAGGGACGGGCAGCTGCAGGAAAATAGCAGAGCCAGGCTCCTTCTGCTGTTGAAGGAACAGATGAACAAGGTCCTGGCAACAGGATTGAGCAAGAGGGAAAAGAAGAGACAAGAGATGAAATTATTGACAAGGTGAGGAGTAAGGCAAGGGACAGGCAAAGAGAACGAACTCTGCCTGATGGGCAATTTTAAAGGGTGCACATGCCATGGAAAGGGACCTGGCGGTGATGATGTAACTGCTTTGGCGGAAGCTAGAGGAGCATGAGAGAGCAGGTGATAAGGAAGGAATCCAGCAGGCTAGAGCTAAGATAGGAGAGCAAACAGGACATGGATCGCTGGCAGAAGTTGTAAAGATATGGAGTATTAAGCATAGAGATTTGGTGGTAGGCTCATTTTGCATGAGTTAGGTAGAGAAAGACCCAACTGACTGAACTCCTGCATCCCAGAGGTTCAGTGAGGACC
>CABHPH010139663.1:0-13066 GCA_902168325.1 Peromyscus nudipes
AACAAATGTTTTATAAAACAAATTTAGGAAGTTGTATCAGTTACTTTTGCCCCACTGTGATCAAAATACCTGAGAACTGAGGTGTAATAACTCTATTTTTGCTCATGTTTCAGAGGCTTCTGTCCATCACAGCAGAGAAGGCATGGCAAAGCACAGAAGCTCACATCATGGCTACAAGCCCAGGACAGGATAGTACAAGCCCAAGACATACAAGCCCTTCCCTCCCCTCCTTTCTCCAGCTAGGCTCTACCTGGAACCTCTAGGAAAGGACTGACCCTGGCCATCTCTAGTGTCTGATGGTGGTGTGGCTGAGAGTCCCTAATATTCTCCCCAATAGACACATCACTTCCATCTTTACCTCCATCATCACCTGTCATCATCCTTTGTCTCTGTATCCATGTGTCCTTTCCTCTTCTTGTAAAGACACTAGTTCTTTATACAAGAGCTCACCCTAGTCCATGACCCCATCCTAACTTGTTGATGTCTGCAAGAACTCCCTTTCCAAAGAAGGTCATATTCAGAGATTTTCAATCTGGGGAAACTTTCTTAACCCACTGTGGTGTCTTCACATTCAATCCACCTGAGGGAGTATGCTCTAAAAGACTAAAGTGGCTTGACCAAGTAACAGCAGAGCTAATGAGAGTTTCTCCCCCATATCTATCATCATTTTCAAGATACCAACATACCTCCAAAGAAGTATATCTGATTCCAAGTTCAGGACAAAGAGAAGCAATGGCTCTGTCTTAGAAGCCTTCTGTGCTGAGTTAAGTTAACAATGATGTGTTGGGCTCTAGAATCATGATCCCTAAGTTCAAGACTATAGCTACTCAGAGTGTAAGGTGAAGAGGTGTGATTCCTAGGGCTCAACAGCATGCTCACTGAGACATATCTTTCCCAGAGACAATATCCTTCCTCCAGCCCCAAGCTGCCTTCGATGAGAACTCGTGGCGAAAATAGCATTTTGACAATCTCACCACCAAATATCTTTAGTCATTTAAAACTCAGTAGGACTTTGAAAATGTCTACTTAGAGCAGGAGTGGGATAATTCCAAAAAAAAAACCAGTTGTTTATCTAAAAGCCAGCTGACAGTTAACTCACTGGGAACTTCTCACAGCCCAGTCTTTAAATACGTCTATAGTCTGAGACAAGGAATGGACAACCAAGACCACTCTAGCTCAGTGCTGTGGTTTCTAGCCAGAAAGAACTGACTAACGGGCTCCAGGAGACCCTGCAGGTCCGTGTGCAGATGTAGAACAAATGTCTTTGGCCTAAAGCAGCTCTGGGACTAGAAGAGGCAGCTCAGACCTCAGCATGAACATCTGTGATCTTTAAGACCTGCTGTTAGATCCTGTGGTAGTGGCTCACCTTCACTCCATGCTGGGGACTGTGGGCAATAATTCATGATTGCCCAATGGTATCAATTAAAGCCAAGGAGATGCTCGCTTGGAAAAGGATCTCAACTCTCTGAGAGGGAGGGGAGGAGGAGAAGGCCAATTCTCACTTCACTGGGCACTGGGAGGCAGAAGATGCTTGGAGATACCTTCAGGAACTGGAAAGGAACTGGAATCTCCTGAGCCTCAGTCACTCCCTTCATAATGACAGCTGGCCTTTTCAAGAAGGCACATGGAGTAGATTCAGAATCTGGAGGGAATTCCTTTGGAAGTCACGTCCTGGTCCAGGTTCTGTTTTAGAGGCATCTAAAGATACTACAATAGCGAGATGCTTTGCTCATTCAAAGGTTAGATGTGTCCTTTGGTCTGTAAAGACCCTAAGAAAGCAGCAGAGAACCCCCAAACCCAGTCTCAAGATCATGAGACTCAAACAAGATAATGTGCCCCCAGAATATTCTCATGATTTGAATGTGGAATTTTCCTCCTTTCCATGCAGGCTTGTATTTGAGTCTTTAGTCCCCAGAGGATGGGGTTGTTTTGGAGCTTGTGAAACCTTTGGAACATGGCACTAAGCTGGAGGGTATACGTTACTAGGGATGGGTCTTTAAGATTATACTCTGATCCATTTCTAATTCTTATTTCCACTTCCAGATTGGCTAAGATGTGGACAAGCTACTCCCCAGGCTTCTGCCATTACACCTTCTCTGTCCTGGTGTGCTTAAATCCCCTTAAAACCATGAGCCAATGTAAATCCTTTCTCCCTTAAGTGGCTTCTATCAGCTATTCTGTGGCATCAATGAGAAAAATGACTAATTCAATCCTGTAAAATGGGAGGGATTAAAAGCACCAATGGCAACGAGCTGAGAGGAACTATCACTCACTCAGCCACCTCCCCAGATCTGGGAAACTGGAAAAGTCATCATAAAGCTGCAATACAGAATGGCAGTCTTAGAATATGAAGATTTTTTTTAAATCTCAATGCCTGTACTCCAAGCCCTATAAAAGAACTCACAGAAGTAATGGCAGTTGCATTGTACAAGAACTCTTGTACAAGCTGCCCATTCATTCCCTCTGGGCCATCTGTGGACCTCTGGCAAACTGATAAAGCCCAGATTACAGGTGCTGCCAATAGAGAATGATAGCAGCAGCCAGGCCTCAGCTGTGATGTCCCTGCAAATGAAAAGTGAAGAAAAAATATTTTGACTTACCACCATGCTTATAAAAGCAATTCTATGCACAACACACATTTTCCCAGGAGTGTTAAGGGTGCTCAGCTCCCATGTACTCTGCAGCACTTTCCTGAACATGTTCTATTTGTACTTGATTCTTCCCTAGTTTACCTTTCCATATGCTCCCATCTACTTTCTGTCTTTCAGAAATCCACTGGAGTCTCTGGGCACACAGGGCCTCCCCTGATGTTCCTGTTGCAGAGCTGGACTACCTTCCTTTTTATATCTCTGCTGTTGTTTCAATGTGATTCAAAAGGCAAGGGAGGCAGGCATGCTCCTTGAGAGGCTCTGATTTCTTTCTGTTATGCAAACGACATACCTGCTCTAACCTGTGGGCCCAGGGAAGGCCTCACTTGGGTTCACTTCTGCTGTCCTATCAGCAGCTCCTGAGGCCAGCACGTCCATATCCCCACTCCAGCTGTGGTGCATGACCCGTGCAGGAGCAGAAGTGAGACGGAGTGGCCCAAATCTCAGTGAATATACCTGAGAAGGAATTTTATTACCAGGGCAGGGGACCATGCTTGACGTTTGTGTGCCCCTTCTGTGGTACACAAAGCTATACTGCTTCTGTCCTTTGCACAGATACAATCACTGATGGTTCTGTCTCAGGCAAGTCAGTTCTCCGTGGTGAGTTTTCATTTCTTCACATGTGAAATAAGCCAAATAAATTATAGACTCATAATGAACAGAACCCTCCAACACACACACACACACACACACACACACCCTTATATGTACAACAGTCACATTGGGTCAGAGACCCTCATGGTCTCATTTCAACTTAATTCTCCCTTTAACAGCCCTGAGTCTAAGCACATTCTAAGAACTGGGGGTTGTGGCCTCAGCATACGTTTTAGGAATGCACAGTTCAGCGTCACTGGTCTCCAGTGTCCTTCCAGCACTCACATCTACTTCCCTGGGGGTAAATGAGGAACTCTGGATGGGCTTTTCTCCCCTTAATAGTCAGCTACTGGTTGGCAAGAGCAAAATTGGAAACTACAGAGATGTACTCATGTCTGGGTTGGGTCTAGAGAAAAGGGCTGAATGGTCCTTTTGATCTATCCACAAAACACTCAACAAAAGAGAGTGAACTACGGATACCCACCACAGGGGTGAATCTGAAAGTCATCGTGTGTTCTCAGCTAGTAGTAATCATCATCAGGAGTACCCTGTGTGTCTTCCACACTATTGTAGCAACTTCTCAGGAAACAAACAGCTGCATTGTTTGCCCTCTATAGGAAACAAGAAATTGGTTTTCTAAAACGGAAACACTTGAATTATCAAAGTAACACAATGAACAAAAGAAACTTCCTGTATGATTCCATTCACATGCATCCCAGAGTGACAGAAAACAGGTCTGGGGCTGCCTAAAGAGAAGGCACAGAAGGAACAAGAGTCACAAAGCTGCCTAGGTGACGTGCATGCTCAATATCTTGATGGTGGTGATGGTTTCACGGGTGCGCTTGTCAAAAAGCATTGCATATCAAAACATCTGGCAGACAGACTTTAAATGTACGGTTTCTCACACGTCAGTTAGACCATAAGAAATCTACTCAAAGCCAAGGAAAGAATGACAACTGATTTATCAGGGTCTTGCAGCTTAAGCCCTGCTGAGAGGAAGATCAGAAAAATGAGAGGCAATTTACAGATAGATTGCTGAGAAGCTCTGGGACTCGGGCCGGGCAAGCAGGGAGAAGAGCAAGCAGAGAGATGGAAGCCTGTGCTCAGAGCACCTGCTTTCCAAAGCCCCTCCCACCCCACCACAGTGCTGTCTGCTCCTCAGAAGTTACCCTACAATGGACAAATGGTTCAGCCTAAGTCTCCAGGGATTACACACAGGTCTCCTAGCTGAGCAAGATCCCTCTGTTGTCCACTGTCCTCTGTTCCCCTGTCAACCAGCTTCCCAAGACCAAAAGTGATAGCTCCCTCTTCCCCACCTCATTAACAGAAGCCCCAGCCATGACCCAGAGAAAATCTCTCAACCTGTGTGCTCTAGATAGTTCCCTCTTTCCCACCTCCGTTAACAGAGGTCCCAGCAATGACCCAGAGAAAATCTCTCAACCTGCGTGCTCTGGTTTCCCATGAAGCAAGAACAGCCATATCTTCACTGCAGGACTTGGGTGACATTGCACTGCCAACATGCTTGGCACCCTGGAAGGACCTGTGGCGGCAGGCATATGGGTCTGAAGAGGTTCATACAAAGAAGTTGCCTTTTACTCTCCTCCACCTGTCTTCCTGCCACAGGCTGTTTTCTTTGGGCATCTGGGTTTCTTGTGTTGGTCAGGATGCCCCCGGCTTTAGAGGTGGAATCTAGACTTCAGAACCCAACCCCACTGCTGGTCTCCATAGAAACAGCTTCCCAGATCATCGGCCACAGATCTGGGAACCTGACTTTGTCTTACTCTCTTCCCCTGGATCTCTGCCCAGCTCTGTATATTCATTCCCATAGCTTCCACCCACAGCCACAGTTGTAACTCACAAAGGGTCTTTTCCAAGGCATGTCACCAGGACCTCTGAGGGGGGCAGCTGCTATGGAGGACACACACACATCAATTTTGTGACATCAGCATATCTACCACCTTAATGCATTTTGATCACTTCCATATCACACTGTTTATATGGGGTTGTGTTATGCTTCCCTTCACTTTGTATCAGTGGTGCTGTAAACTCAACCCAGAGCCTGTGCTTGTTAAATAAGTGTTCTAACATTGAGCTACAGTCACAGCTTTTGTTTTGTTGAGACAGGAACTTGCTGTGTAGCTCAGGTTCACCTTGAACTCTTGGTTCTCTTGCCTGGCCTGATGGGAGCTGAGATTACAGACATGTATTCCATGCTAAGTTTATTATTTCAGTTTTATCTGGAAGGTTTTTAGGAGAGAACTATGAATTAGAAATTGGCTGTCAGTGCACAGGTCTGGGTGTGTGCAGATGTTAGTGGAGTCTTCTAAGAGTGCATGAGATGGACAAGCGTCTTAGAGACTATTTGTCAGGAACCTATAAGTACCTCCCCTGTGGGTAGCTGACATAGCCTGGGGCTGGGGAAGAAGAAAAGGCAGATGGGTGGGGGTGACCCAGATGGGCCCCAAGCAAGCTTCACCTCATCCCTCTTTCCTTCTGAGCCTCCTTATGATTACACGAGACTGTTTATGTGGGGAAGACTGTGGCAGGGAGTACACAGGAGCTGAAGGAGGGGGATGGGTAGATGCTGGCAACATGGTGCCTGCTTTCAAATCCTGCTTCTTCTCCACAGCACTGACTGATCCTGGTGAGGTATTTATTTCATTTCTCCAGCACCTCAGTTTCCCCATGTCTAACAATGTAGCACAGATGGGTCCTGCCACATAAAATGGCTATAGAGACTAGTGTAAGGATCCACATTCTTTTCTTTAAGCAGCTTTATCTATGCTTGGCTCTTTGATATTTGGAGGCTGGGGAACTGGAGCAGACTGAGAGAGAGAGGTGAAGGGCATCTGGGGGAGTGGAGTATGGATCCTTCCTTTTTTGAGTTTTAAGGGCTCTAAGCACACTCTGTTAAAATGCAAATACTCTCCCAGAAGTTTACTAGCAACTGAAACTTAGAGACATGAATTGGTTTACAAACATCTTTGTGTCTTTTCTAAATTAAGCTGGGGTTTAAAAGGATCAGAGAAGAAAGGCTTTGGGATTTGGGCAGTGTCTCTCACAGCAGAATGTTAGTGTGGGATGGCAAGGGTTGTAATGGTTGAGAGTCACATGTTCTGAGACAGGGCCACAAAATGAAAAGGTCAACCCCAAACATCCTAGCCTTACTATGTCTGAAACAGAGACTAGAAATCTGTCCATGACCTAGAACCAAGCCTGTGGTGGCCTCAGATGACCTCATGGACAAAATGAGAAAAACTCCAGTCTACAGTTCTGAAGCATGAACCTAATTAGTCTTGCCAATAAAAACCAGGAGTCAAATATTGAGATAATAACCTGAAAGATCAGAGAAGCAGAGAAGCAGCCTCCAGTGACTTCTTACCTCTCCAGATCCTCTGCCCCACCTTCTAACTTCCTGTCTCCACCTCCTGAGTGCTGGGATTAAAGGCATGAACCACTGCCCAGAGATTAAAGACCTGTGCCACCACTGCCAAGCCTCTATGGTTAACCAGTGGCTAGCTCTGCCCTCTGATCTCCAGGTGAGCTTTATTTGTCAGAACACAAACAAAATATCACACAACACAGTTCTTAGCAGCCATACAGGGAGGGAGATGAAGAGGACAAGAAGAGTCATACATTATCTTTGCAATCACTCACTAAAACTGCATCGTATTAGCCTAGTCTCCATTCCATCCAGGACCAGAGACAATGATGCTCAGATGACATTTGAGCACTGGCAACATGGTGAGCTCCTGACAGCAGAAGAGATGGTTAATCTGGGCATTGAACTGCAATCAAAATATAACAGAAAACCCACCACAGATGCTTAGTACCCTCCTTCTAGGAAGGAGAAGCAGCAGCTAAGCAATTTCATTCCCTCCCCATCCCTGCTTCCTGAGACCCACCTCCTTACCTAGGGAATAGTGGACTAGAGGGGGAAATACAAGGACCCACATGCCAACTTTGTCTTATCCAGCTCAGTTTTGAGATCTTACAATGTGGCTGGAGCTGGGTGTTATAGTATGCACCTAGTGTGTGAGAAAGCCTGGATTCAAATGTAGAAAACCTCAAACTCAAGGTCTTACTGTGGCTTTAAAGGGGTGTTTCATCATGAACTCAGAAGGCTAAAGGACTAGGGTATGTTTGTCACACAAAGACAATTCAAAGCAGAACCAGAATTTGAAGCCAACTTTGGGTGAGCCCAGAGCCCAAGTTCTTCCCAAGTCTCTCTCTGACTTCCAGCACCCACCCACCTCCTTCCTGCACTTGCTCCACTGCCCCCTCCACTCAGATGCATCTTGTTGATGATGTAGTGTACGCACAGCATCCTAGCACATGGGAGACTGATGCAGGAGGCCAGAACAACTCAAGGTTAGCCTAGGCTACATAGTGGGTTCCTGAACAGCCTGGGCATACAAATAAGGCCCTGTTTCAAACAAAGCAAAGTCAAACCTGGTTGCACAGACCTTGCAGTTCCAGCTGGTCAGAGGCTAAGGCAGAAGCTCAGAGGCTGTGGAGGAAGGCTGTCTTAGTCAGGGTTTCTATTGCTGTGATAAAACATCACAGCCAAAAGTAAGTTGAGGAGGAAAAGGTTTACTTGGCTTACACTTCCACATTGCTGTTCACCTCTGAAGGAAGTCAGGACAGGAACTCAAACAGAACAGGATCCTGGAGGCAAGAGCTGATACAGAGGCCATGGAGGGGTGCTGCTTACTGGCTTGCTTCCCCTGGCTTGCTCAGCCTTCTTTTTTATAGAACCCAGGACCCCCAGCCCAGGGTGGCACTATCCACCATTGATTACTAAATAAGAAAATGCCTACAGCTGGATCTCATGGAGGCATTTCCTCAACTGAGACTCCTTCTTGTCTGATGGCTCTAACTTGTGTCGAGTTGACACACAAACCAGCCAGTACAGAGTCTAAGGCCAACCTGGATGACTTAATGGATCCCTGTCCCAAAATAAAAAGTATTAAAGGAGGGCTGGTGATACAGATCAGTCAGACAACACTTGAAGAGCATGTTGTTATGAGTGACTGTGCTACCACCATCTTGGGGATTTCATCGGTGCCCCTTGCAAACCATCATTCAGGTGGGTCTGGGTGATGGTTTACAGCCCTCAATAGAGACATGGAGTAGGGCACAGGATTCTCACCTGAGTATCCAGCTGCTCTGTACCATCTGGCCTGGGGGAAGGGCTAGAGTATATGGAGGCTGGGGAAGACTGCTGCTTCTGGCTGTTCTCTCCCTCAGATCTACAATAAAAAAGCTTCTCCTCACCCATGCCTTGGAGCAGTCATGTCCTCACTTCATTCACTTGATGAGAAAGGGGTTTCTGGTTACCAATTCTGCAGTCCCTAGTGCAGGCAGACAACCCAGGGAGCAGCATGTACTCACTTTACACAGCTAGCCCTGGGGCCTCCTCCTCCTCCCTAATCCACTTCACCTTGCTCTTGGCCTTCCACAGTCCTGGCAATGGAATTTTCAGGATGCTCTGACAGGTCTTGTAGCACATGGAGTGCCTCCCTCTCCCACTCACTTGGTATGTGAGGCTTTACAGCAGTCTGACTGTCTTGTGCTACTCTCAAAGATGTGAAGAGAAAGACCACCAACCCAGAACAGCATGGCCAAATTAATTAAAGCAAGCAATTAATTAAAGCAAGTTTTTATATTCATGCACATTGGCTACCTTCCCCTAAGGTGGGGTTTATGAAGTCAGCATTGGATGTGAGGAAGACAAGGTTTTTATAGCTCAGGGGTGGGAATTTCCAAATGGGGGATTTGTCGGGCAAAATAGGTGGGGTTAGAGAATAGAAGATGAGCATAACAAGTTAGTGCTGCTCGGGCTCCTGAAACAAAGACATGGTGGCCGGATGAGCACAACAAGGTAGTCGAAACAACAGGTAGACACAACAAGGCAGTCATAGGCAGTCATCTAACCTTTTGAAACAAAGATAGGCTTGCAAGAGGGTTACAAACGGTGATGAGGGAAAGATGAAAGCAGAAGTGGGAGGAGCAGAAACCAGGGAACCGCCTCCTGACCACTCCCTGGACAGAAGGGATGTCCGCAAATAGTGAGGGGCATACAGAGGTTGTGTTGTAGACGTGCTGTAGTTGAGCTGGCACAAACATCATCAGACCATAACACTTTAGAGCATAATACAGTAATACCAAGTGTAGGTCTTCCCATTAGTCACTTTTCTCATAGCCACGACAAAATATCTGACAGATGCAACTTGAAGGAAGACAGGTCTATCTTGGTCCGTGATTTAGAGGGTGAGTACCACCATGATGGGGAAAGTGCTGTGACTGAAGCAGTTCAGTCTGGGGTAGCAGGAGCCTGCAATATAGCTTGTAATATCTTGGGGGAATCAGGAAGCAGAGATATCAAGGTGGTACCAGAAACCAATATAACTTAGCGTCCTTGTCAACCATCCACTTCTGCTAGTGTGGCCACAATCCCAAAGGCTCTCAGCCTTCCAAAACATTGCTACCAGCTGGGATCCAAGTGTTCAAACACAAGAGGCTATGGAGGAAACTATGATGTCCTGTGGCTCCTTTGGTGGAGGCATGTCCCACCCATAGCCTGCAGGCCACATGAGGCTCAAGAGAGCTAGGAATGCAGTCCAACTCAATGTTACAAATTTATATAAGGCTTATTTATATATATTTTATATAAATATATTATGTATAAATTTATATATTATGAAGGGGTTCTCTCTCTCTCTCTCTCTCTCTCTCTGTATGTGTGTGTGTAGATGTAACCAACCACCTTATTAAATAAGAAACACAGAGCTAATGTAAAGATAAAAGCCCAAAAGGTCAGAGCTAAGAGCCTTACCTGCCTGCTGCAGCTAGCATCTTCAGCCAAGAGACCTCTCTGAAAAAAAAAGCTACTTCCTGTGTGTTTGTCTTTATAAAGACTTCCTGTTCTGCCTTCTCATTGGTTGTAAACCCAACCACATGACCGTCTCATCACTGCCTGTCTGTAGGTCACTCCAGGTCTTCTATGGTTGGTATTGAGATTAAAGGCGTGTGTCTCCAATGCTGGCTGTATCCTTGAACACACAGAGATCTACCTAGTTCTGCTTACCAAGTGCTGGGATTAAAGGCGTGGACCACCACCGCCCCTTACCAAGTGCTGGGATTAAAGGCGTGGACCACCACCGCCCTGGCTTTCGCTATGGCTTGCTAATAGCTCTGACCCCTAGGCAACTTTATTTATTAACATACAAATAAAATCACATTTCAGTACAAATAAAATACCACTCTGTGCGTGTGTGTGTGTGTGTGTGTGTGTGTGTGTGTGTGATTTGTTGTTGTAATTTGACTGCACTTGTAGTCATGCCTAGGTTTATACATAGGTTACTGGGGGTTCAAACTCAGATCCTCCTGCTTACAAAGTACTTGAAACTGCTAAGCTATCTCCCCAGATTCTGTTGTGAATATTTTAAATTCTTGTCATAAAAAAGTATTTTCTAATAGTACTTGCTGTTTTTGTGGAGGATCCAAGTTTGGTCTTTTGCATTGACATGGTAGCTCACATCTGTCTATAATCCCAGTTCCAAGGGCTCAAAACCCTCCTTTGACCTCTTTGGGCTCCTATGTGCATGTATTACACATAGACTCATACAAGCAGACACATACACACACATTAAAAATAAAATGTTTATTTTTCAAAGAAAAAAAGTGTTTCCCAGCATTGTTATTTTTGTTATTTATTGTTGTTGCTTCTGGGTTTTTTGATTTTTTGTTCTGTTTTTAGGTAATGTCTTATATATCTTAGAATAGCCTCAAACTCACAATATTAACAAGTATGATCCAGGAACTGCAGCCACAGATAGTTGTGAGCGGCCATGTGAATGCTGGGAAGTAAACCTCGGTCCTCTGAAAGAACAAGTGCCTTCCACTCCTGAGCCACCTCTCCAGCCCCAGTATTCATATCTTTAATGTTTTCTTTGCTCTGCCAAGTTTTTCTCAACAAACTCTATATTGCTTTTTCCCAGTAGCATAAATGTTAAAACACAAAATTCTTAACACTATAAAACTCCAAGAATAGCAAAAGGACAATAAAGTCCTAAACTAACATCAAGCCAAACAACAAGCTCACTGTGTATCAGAATTAAAAGTGCTTACTTAGGACCTTTGGAACTCACCTGGCCCTGATGGGCACCATGGCCCCTGCCTTCTTCTTTTTTTTTTTCAGAGACAGAAGTGGATAAAACCTATGCAATTGGTTTCTAAAAATAAAAAGTAATGAAAGATAACATGAAATACATTCCTTGGGACATTTCTTATGACAAGAAGGCAGAGGAGCAAATATTTTGAACCCAGTGTTCTGAAGGATGTAGCCAGACTGAGAGATAGAGGGCACATGTTGTAAGACAGGAGAGCTTGAAGTGGAGAATTGTTGTCTGGGCTGGTGACTTCTAAAAATTTCTATGGAATGAACAACAGGTGAGAAGAGAGGAGATACTATTATTAAGGCAGCTCCAGAGCTGCCACTGGAGTCCCCAGAGACTCAGTGAATACTTAACTAAAACTTGTCAGAATTCAGATGTCTCCCAGGCTATGATAAGTTCTGACCTCACATGTCTCCCAGACTATGAGTTATGACAACAGTTCACTGTGCTTAGTTTCTGTCTTAGGGTTTTATTGCTGTGAAGAGACACCATGACCATTGCAACTCTTATAAAGGAAAAGATTTAATTAGGTTTGGCTTACAGTTCAGAGGTTTAGTTATTGCTGTGACAGGAAACATGGTGGCTTGCAAACAGACATGGTGCTGGAGAGGTAGCTGAGAGTTCCACATCTTGATCTGCAGGCAGCAGAAGGAGACTGTGAGCCACACTGGGCATGGCTTGAACATATGGGACCTCAAAGCCCACCCCCACAGTGACACACTTCCTCCAATGGGGCCACACCTACTCCAATAAGGCCATACCTCCTAATAGCACCACTCCCTATGGGCCAAGCACTCAAACAGATGAATCTGCGGGGGACATTCTTTCTCAAACCACCACAATTGTCCTTTGCCTGGCCCAGTGAAGTTTTGTTCTGTGCTTACATAGGTTAATGTTGCATAAGAGATTAAGAGGGTCTCCTATGCAATGTTCGTGACCCCTTTTTTTGTGCAGTTTTTTGAAGGCCATTGTTCAAAGACTTTTAGCCACCTTAGCTTTTGAGAATGCTAGCTCATGTCCTACTCTGAAGGAATGGTGGGTTCTGATGAGGGTATCTTCAGTGCTGATGTCTAAAGAAATCATCAGGATCCATCAGAGCAATCTTAGTACTTAGCTCACATGATTCCTCCTCTTAGGACCACAGCCTGTGCTATCTGTTGCCTGATATACAAAGGCTATATATATATATACGTATATATATACACGTATATATACATATATATGTGTGTGTGTGTATATACACACACACACACTCTGGGTTTCCAATTTTTTATTTTTCATTATGTATGTGTATACTCACAGAGGCCAGAAAAAATCAGGTGCTCCTGGAGCTGAAGTTACAGGTCATGGGAGCCACCAGGTATGGGTGCTGGGAATTGAACTCATGCTACTGAGCCATCTCTCCAGACCCTACTTTTCTGCTTCTTTGTAGCTGGAAGGTGTACATATCTCAGCTATTGCAATATGAATAGAAATGTAAAAGTCAGACTGTTTTGTAAACTAAGCCACAGCCTCTCCTAGACCTAGACAGTAGAGAACTTTAGACATCTGTCATGTAAGAGGTATGAATAGAAGAAACCTTACCAAGAAGATAAAATGGAGCCAGGCATGGTGGTCCATGTCTTTAATACCAGCACCCAGGAG
>CABHPH010139664.1:0-22342 GCA_902168325.1 Peromyscus nudipes
GGGGGAAGGAAACAATCAGACTTTCAAGGATCTTTGGATACTGGTTCTGAACTGATACTAATTCCAAGAGATCCCGATAAGCATTTTGGTCCTCCACTTAAAGTAGGGTTTTATGGAGGTCAGGTGATTAATGGAGTTTTGCCTGATATTTGGCTCACAGTATGCCAAACATTAGGAGAAGTTCAGGGATTCCTGCAAAGGAGAGCAAGGAAGGATTGTAGGAGTCAGAGGGTTCTAGACACCACAAAAAGCAACCCAAAGAATCAATGAACCAGGGTCATAGGCACTAACAGAGACTCAGCCAACGATTAGGGGGCCTGTCTGGGTCTGACTTAAGTCCTCTGCACATGTTATGACTGTGTACCTTGGTTTTCCTGTGGAACTCTTCACAGTGAAAGTGGAGGCTGTCCTGACTATTTTACCTGTCCTTGTACCCCTTTTCTCCCACTGGGTTGCTTTGTCCACCCTTAATATGATGTGATGTGCCTACTTTTATTATAACTTGACATGCACATTTGGTTGCTATCCCTGGGAGAGGAGGGACGGGAAACCACAGCTGAGATGTCATATATGAGAAAAGAATAAATTTTTTTTAAAGAGAACTGTTTATTTAAAAAGTTTGACAAAACTTTAGCAAAATTCACAAAAAGAAAGACAGCAAAGATATAAGTTAATAAAAGGAGAGTTCAAAAGATCACATTAAAACAGACACTGAGGAAATTCATGCACTCATAAGAATCCTTTAAAAATTTACATTCCATCAAACCAGAACACCTGAAAACATAAATAAAAATAAATAATAAATAAATTTCTATATGTATACAACTGAAGTTGAATCAAGATAAAGTATAATTTGAATGGACTCATATGACCAAATGAGTTAAAGCACTAGTAGAAATCACATAATACAGACTGGCAGGTAATGTTTAATATATATTTATATATATTTACATATATGTACATAATGAAACTTAATTTAAACAGAGGCTATGAATTTGAAATGTGGGGTATATGGGAGGGCTTAAGGGAAAAACAGAAAGGGAGAAATGTTGAAAGTATAATCTTAAAAAATTTAAAATACAAAAAAATCTAAAAAAAATGTAGATTCAGATGGATTCTATAAGGATTCTATGAAAACTTTAAAGGTCTAACATCTAAGGACTAATATCAATACTCCCAACACTATTCTGCAACATAGAAAAACAAGCAACATTTTTGATTTCCATTCCAAAAACCAGGTAAAGGCCCAACAAAAAGAAAATAATACGCCAGTACCTTTGATGAATATAGGCACAAATCTTTCAATAAAATCCTTGCAAACCAAATGTAAGAAGTATTATCCTGTATGATCAAATCAGATTCACCCCAAAGATAACAGGGATAGTTCAACATAGACTAAAGGACAGAAATCTACTGATCATCTCATTACAAATAGAAAAGGTCTATCACAAAATCCAAGATTCATCTGTGTCAAAAGTCTGACCCACTGTCCTTTTCTGAACTTAAATAAAACTGCATTCACACACACAAATCCATAAATAGACACTCATTCATAGAATAATTAAAACTAAAGTAAATTTGAACATTAAAAGATTTATATAGCAAAGTTATATTGACTTGAAGATATAAAGGAAGGTTAAATACATTTCTACATAAATTAAAACAAATATAATTCATCTTAACAGTCCTTCCTTCCAAGAAATGCTAAGTGCAATTATTTACTCCAAACAAAAAACCCAAGAAATTAACAAGTACATAATAAATACTGAAGGTGTAAAATTGACATGTAACAATTTGTGTCCTCAAGAATTGACATGGTATTCATGAGATAAAAGATACTTTTATTTTTAGAAGACAGACTAAACACACGTATGCATATATATATACACACATAAGTATATATATGTATAAACATAACTATGTTTGTAGTAATTATTACAATATTTAACATACAGGAAGTATGAAAATATATAAATTAATATACCATAAGTTTAAACCCAAGGGAGGGGTAGAATTAATCAAAGCAATTTTCTTATACCCTCAAGATAACTTCTTAGTGCAAAATATACTGTTGCAACCATAAACTGTTCTTTGTGACCATTTTGATAATCCCAAAGCAAAATACTTTCATAGAAATAAACAACTGCGTATGAAGGGAGATATACTTCATATAAATATCAATATTCTAGTTCATATGCAAATGAAACACAAAATTATTAGTGGAAGCAAATCCAAATCTCCAAAGTAAATAATATATTCATAAGAAAACATTACAGAAGATCAATAAAAATATCACATTTCTGAAATGATAAAATTTATAAAATTCTATCCAGACCAGGTAAAAATGTTAAAGAAGAAGAGAAGTTTTAAAAGTAATAAAAGGATGGTAAATGACACAGTTTAATTAGTCCTACAGGAATACAAAAACTCATTAGAGACTACAAGGAACAATTATGTGACAATAAATTACAAAAGCCAGAAGAATTGAGCAAGATATTGGGTGTAGAAAGAGTTAACAACATGACTGTTGTAGTAAGACAGCATCTCCATCAAGTCGGCTCAGGAGCTAATGACGATACGTCTTCAGTTTTCATTCCTATAAAGAATTTATTCTGTACATTTAGTTGTTTAATTATTATGTGGCGAGGGGACTTTTTTGGGGGGTCTAGTCTGTTTGGTGTTCTATAGGCTTCTTGTATCTTCATAGGCATTTCCTTCTTTAAGTTGGGAAAGTTTTCTTCTACGATCTTGTTGAATATATTTTCTGTGCCTTTGAGTTGGTATTCTTCTCCTTCCTCTATCCCTATTATTCATATGTTTGGTCTTTTCTTGGTGTCCCAAATTTCCTGGACATTTTGGGTCATGACTTTGTTGGCTTTAGTGTTTTCTTTGACTGATGAATCTATTTCTTCTACCTTATCTTCAACGCCAAAGATCCTCTCTTCCATCTCTTGCATTCTGTTGGTTATACTTGCATCTGAAGTTTCTGTTCGTTTACTCAGATTTTCTATTTCCAGCATTCCCTCTGTTTGTGTCTTCTTCATTTTTTTCTATTTCCCTTTTCAGGTCTTGGACTGTTTCCTTCATCTGTTTCATTGCTTTTTCATGATTTTCTTTCAGGGATTTATTGTTTTATTCTGCTTTATTTGTCCTTTCCTCTAATTTTTTATAGCGTTCTTCCCATTTTTTGTTTGTCTTTTCCTCAATTTCATTTTTGTGAGTGGGGGTAATGAAGGGCAAGTTTCGAGGGAAAGAGAGCTTAGGGGAGCAGGAGATCCCAGTTGGATCAAGAACAGAGAGGGAGAACAAGAAATAAGAGACCGTGATAAATGAAGACCACATGAGAATAGGGAGAAGCAAAGTGCTAGAGAGGTCCACAGAAATCCACAAAGATACCTCCACAAAAGACTACTGGCAATGGTTGAGAGAAAGCCTGAACTGACCTACTCTGGTGATAGGATGGCCAAACACCCTAATTGTTGTACTAGAAATCTCACCCAATGACTGAGGGAACCAGATGCAGAGATCCATGGCCAGGCCCCAGGTGGAGCTCCAGGAGTCCAGTTGGCGAGAAAGAGGAAGGTTTGTATGAGCGAGAATTGTTGAGACCAAGATTGGAAAAAGCACAGGGACAAATAGCCAAATGAATGGAAACACATGAACCATGAACCAATAGCTGAGGAGCCCCCAACTAGATCAGGCCCTCTGGATAAGTGAGACAGTTGATTAGCTTGATCTGTTTGGGAGGCATCCAGGCAGTGGGACTGGGTCCTGTCCTCAGTGCATGTGCTGGCTGTTTGGAACCTGGGGCTTATGCAGGGACACTTTGCTCAGCCTGGGAAGAGGGGACTGGACCTGCCTGGAATGAATCTACCAGGTTGAACTCAATCTCCAGGGGAGTTCTTGCCCTGGAGGAGATGGGAATGGGGGGGTGGGCTGGGGGGAAGGTGGGGGGAGGGGGGGGGGAGAACAAGGGAATCTGTGGCTGATATGTAAAATTAAATAAAATAATAATAATAAAAAAGAATTTAAAAAGTAATATTACATTTTTTTAGAAAAGAAGAAATGTGAAGGAAAAAGAATTCTTTGAAACATATTCTGTAAAATCAGCATTACACTGATCTACAAACCAGACAAATGCATGTGAATTAAAGAAAACTACAGCTTAGTGTCCCTGATTAACTTAGGGTAGAAATTCTTAAGAATACCCTCGTTAAAATGATTCAACAGCACATTAAAAAGACTACTCCCCAGACCAAATGAGATTTATTAAGACAATGACATATGACATTACCAGACTGATTTACCAGGACAACATTTTCTTTCAATAGATGCTGAGGAAAAAACTTGGCAAAATTTAATATTTCTCAATGATAAGAAAGCTTGAATGAATTAGTTCCAGAAGGAACTCAACTTAGCTTAGTGTGTCATGCTTTCAATATGAAGTGGCCATCACATTTGTGGTAGTTTGAATGTAATTGGCCCCCATAATCTCAGAGAGAGGTGAGCTACTAGAAGGTATGGCTTTGTTGGAGAGGGTGTGGCCTTATTGGAGGAAGTGTGTCACTGTCGGGGAGGGCTTTGAGGTTGCCTATGCTCAGGATACTGCCCATGACTAATAAATACATGGGGAAATGCCAAATATAGGTGGGATTATTTTATGAAATTCGATAATTATGCTCTACAGGTGAAACCTGAATATTCAGTTACTTTATTTTTTAATTGGGGGGAAGTTTCAACATTGAACTCTTTCTTTTTAGATGAAATTTGAATACTGAGATCTGTTTTCTAAGCTGAAATTTAGATAATGCACTATTCTTTTTCAGGTGATCCTTGAAAACTGCAACCTTCCTTATTTGACAATTTTTTTTCTCATAAGAAAGTGAATAAAAAATGAGAAAACCCAAAAAGGAATCAACAAGCAATATTGGATATATGTTCCTCTCATTTCTTCTAACAGTTTTCATAGGAGGTGGGTCACTGTCAACAGTATCTCCGTTCCTCCTTGTGATGGGTGACCCTGTAGGCTGTGATAAAACATGATGACAAAAATCAACTTGGGGAGGAAAGGGTTTACTTCATCTTGCAGCTTATAGCCCATCATCCAGGGAGTCTGAGTAGAAACTGGGAATTGGAAGCAGGACCTGATGAAGAGGCTTTGCAGGACAGCTCATGAGTTCAACCCAGTTCACAGCTCATCTATGCCATTGAATAAAATATTTACCTTTAAAAATGTATACTCCAATCTGTAAATACAATCACACACGGCTCCAAAATGAACTAAGATCAATGCGCCATATGCATGCTATAACAGCAGATGGGCAACATTATGGCAAGTGTGTTTATAAGGCTGTCTGTCTTTATTGGTAAAATTTCACTGGAACCTAATGACCTGTTTCATACATGATTCTACTACATGGAATGTCCAAGAGCCAAGTATAACCATATCAATGTGTGGTGGAAAATAAGAAGTATTCAGTTAATTTATGAAGATTCTTTTACTTTCCTTTGTACATGAGACATTACATTCTCAGTGATACATAGATGTGGGTTGATATTTTTGTCATACAATAAATTCAAAGTAATGATTTTGAGAAAATTTACTGAATTGCAAGTGAAAAATGATGTAAATTTGAAGGATAAAACTAAGTATTCAGGCTTGGCAGGAAGTGCCTCTATACCTTCAACGATTTTGCAAAACCCACAGAAACCTTTGATAGAAAACCCATGAGCATTGAAAAATTAAAGTGTATAAAAATATAAAACACATTTCATGTGTAATTAAATGCATTGTATTAGTTAGGGCTTCCATTGCTGTGATAAAATATCATGACCAATAGCAACTTGGGGAGGAAAGGGTTTATTTCATCTTACAGCTTATAGTCCATTATCCAGGGAAGTCAGGTAGGAACTGAGATCAGGAACCTGTGAACAGGAACTGAAGCAGAGACCATGGAAGAGTGCTACTTATTGGCTTGCACTTAGTGGTTTGCTGAGCCTACTTTTTTATACCATCCAGGACCACCTGCCCACAGTTGGCTAGATCCTCCCATATCAATCATTAATCAAAGAAATACACTACAGCTGTTTCTACAGGCCAGTTCTGTGGAAGCATTATCTCAATTGAGAGTCCATGTTCCAAAATGACTCTAGCTGGTGTCACGCTGACATAAAATTAGCCAGGACAATTGACCAGTTGTCAACTTGACAAATACATACATTACTATGCAAGTGGATTTTTCTTTTCTTGTCTCAACAATGGTACGTTAGTATTAATATCACAATATAAAACATTCTGACTTTTAAAAGTCCCACAGTCTTTAAGTTTCAGACACTTTAAAACATATGTCAATTTCTTTAACTTGTTCAAAATCTCTTCCAAATTCAAAGCCCCTGTGCAATTCCAGTCTCTTAACTGTGGGCATCTATAAAATAATAAGAATAATTACTTCTTATTTCAAAAGGGAAGAACCAGAAAAGATTAACAATCCAATTAAAGCAAAACTGAGATCCAACAGTGGAAAGAATTTGATGCTTGGTGTCGGAGACCTACTCACAATCCTATGAGCTCCAAAGGTCCTTGACAGTTCCCTTTCTTGGGCTTAGCCATCCGTGCCACTTGCAGCTTCTTTGATAGTGTCAGGCCAGTTCCACTTCATGGATGCTCCTGCCATTGGTGACCATTCCATGGCACTGACATTTCCAAAATGTTGGGGTCTCCTGCTGCAAATGGCCTGTACTTTCTCCAGTATCCTTTCATGGGCTGTCTTCGGGGACTCTGACCCCACTATATAATCCCAAGTCTCAGTTTTTCTCAAGGATTTCTTTAGTCCTGGGGCTTCTACCACAACTGAGACTACAGTTTTCTTCTGCCCGCAGCCTCACAACATGCCCAGTCTCAGCTGCTTGCTCTCTTTGACGTCTTCAAACAAGATCTACCTGCTGACTCTTAAAGTACCAAGTTTGGCGGCCAGCATGAACTGCAGCCTGGTCCTCTCTGGACCACAGATTCTGTGTGCTAACCATGAGGAAATATACAGGAGATTTTGCCTCAATTGTGCTGATCTCACTTTTTTTTTCTAGAAAAAAACATCGATTCATTTAATTTTTTTCCTTAGGGAAAAACAATTTATTTGTTTATTTATATTTATTCTTCCATTTTGAAAAAAGTTAATTTGTAATGTTGTGAGGGAGTATAAAATAACTACATCATTTCCCCCTTCCCTTTCCTTCCTCCAAAACCTCTCTTGTAACCTTCAATGATCTCTTTCAAAGTCCTGGACCCATTTTCCATTGTTGTCACATGCATGTATATATAATGTTTACATGGATAAATGTTTATATAATGTTTATACATATACATTCCTAGATATGACTTGCTCAGACTGTAAATATTATGTATGATTTCAGGGATTGCCATTTGGTATTGATTACAAATTGTTTTGATCTTCACTGGGAAAGGCCATTTTTCCCATTCTTAGCATTCATTATTTGCCTAATGTTTTTGTGTGTAAGGATGAGGCCTCTTGGGCTTTCTCCATCTATTTTGGCATATCTATTGTTGTTGTCCTTGTCCAGTTCATGTTTGTTGTCAGAATTTTTATGTGTCGCTTATGAGGTTACTAGGAAGTACAATCCCAGTGCAAAACTCCCCGATCCTATGACTTTTACAATCTTTCTGTCTCTAACAATGTTCCCTGAGTCCTAGGTGTAGAGGTAGTTTTATCAATGTATCAATTGAGACTGAGTTCCATAACTCTTGATTTTGATTGGTTGTAGTTTTCTGTAAGGTTCTCCATTTGTTGCAAAGAGAAGTTTCTTTGATTAGGGAGTAAGGACTGCACTTATTTGTGTTTATAAGCACACATATTTAGAGTGTGGTTAGGAATTATGCTGAATTACTAAAGTGGTTGTGATAAGCTTTCTTTTAAGAACTGTGATTCACCAATCCTGGGTAGTTGCCTAGGTCTGCAGTACCAGACGTGATTTCCCTTTTGTTGAGAAGGGAAAGTTCTTAAGACCAATGAGAGCTTTTGGTTACAACCAAGGTATGAATGCCACTACTGCATCCTTAGGATTATCATGCCATGCTAGTTCTTTTTGTGGTTTATAAGCTTCCCAGCTAGATAGTACTTTTGATCTCTCCCTCCTTTGAAAGCTTTCATGGTACCTTCTTTATACCATGAAAATTACCCTGTAGAAAGGAGGTGTTCAAGTCAGTTCCCATCTAGGGACCTCTGAGCCCTATGTCTATTGTGCATAGATTATTGGGCAATAGACTTTACATTACACTTTAGGGAGCAACTAAGAGAAATAGCAATAGGCTGTATATTTTGGAGGTCTCTTGGATATCCCTGACCAACAACCTGAAGTAGACTTCTCATTCTTGGTATGAGGATTTTAATTAGGAGGGCTTTGGCTCTTGGATGGAGCACTGGCAACCAGTTGAGAAAATTTCATTTAAACTGTATTTATCCACAGGTTAACTTGTATTATCAGTTTTAGGTAGATAAAATCAGTAGTATGCTTCCTTATGACTTTTTCAGACATCCTTCCTGTTATTTTACTGCCTTCCCTTCTTCATATGTCTTTATCTCACTCCCATATCCCTTCTTTCATTTTCCAAATCAGATCACCTGTGCGCTAACAAATTCCTTTCACTATTGATCCCCAACCACCTACCCAAGCAATGGTTCTGGTTTATTTTCTTGGTTTCTCTAGTTATTCCAGGATCTGTACACATTATCTGAAGATTTTGCCCTAGGAGCATCAATGGGAGGGTATGTGTGATATTTATTTAGAAAGGTCTGGGTTGTCTCACTCAATATGATCTTTCCTAGTTGCATCCATTTATCTGCACCAGATTTCTCTCTATCCCAATGATATCTCCCTCTATCATGGTATCTCTTTCATTGCTTTCCCCCTCCATCCCCATTCCAGCTCAACCATCCCATTCCCTTTTCTCATCCCCCATCCCCTACCTTCCATTGCCTACCCCTCATCCCCAGTTTACTCATGGAGATCTCATCTATTTCCCCTTCCCAGGTTGATCCCTTGGTCCCTATTTGGGTCTTCCTTGTTAGCTAGGTTCTCTGGAGTTGTTGGTTGTTGTCCGATTATTCTTTGCTTTACATCTAGTATCCACTTATGAGTGAGTACATACCATGTTTGTCTTTCTGAGTCTGGGTTACCTCACTCAGGATATTTTCTAGTTCCATCCATTTGCCTACAAATTTCATGATGTCATTGCTTTTCTCTTCTGAGTAGTACTCCATTGTGTATATGTACCACATTTTCTTAATCCATTATTCAGTTGAGGGGCATCTAGGTTGTTTCCAGCTTCTGGCTATTACAAATAATGCTGCTCTGAACTTAGTTGAGCATGTGTCCTTGTGGTATGAATGAGCATTCCTTGGGTATATGCCCAAGAGTGGTATAGCTGAGTCTTGAGGAAGATTGATTCCCAGTTTTCTGAGAAACCACCATACTGATTTTTAAAGTGGCTGTACCAGTTTGCACTCCAACCAACAGTGTAGGAGTGTTCCCCTTGCTCCACATCCTCTCAGACATAAGCTGTATTCAGTGTTTTTGATCTTAGCTGTTCTGACAGGGGTGAGATGGTATCTCAGAGTCATTTTGATTTGTGTTTCTTGATGACTAAGGATGTTGAGCAATTCCTTAAATGTCTTTCAGCCAATTGAGATTCTTTCTTTGAGAATTCTGTTTAGTTCTATAGCCCATGTTTTAATTGGACTGTTGGTTATTTTGATGTCTAGTTTCTTGAGTTCTTTATATATTCTGGATATCAGCCTTCTGTCAGATGTGGGGTTGGTGAAGATATTTTCCCATTCTGTAGGCTGTCATTTTGTTTTATTTACTGTGTGCTTACAGAAGCTTCTCAGTTTCAGGAGGTGTCATTTATTAATTGTTGTTCTCAGTGTCTGTGCTACTGGTGTTATATTTAGGAAGTGTTCTCCTGTGTCAATGTGTTCAGGACTATTCCTACTTTCTCTTCTATCAGGTTCAGTGTAACTGGTTTTATATTGATGTCTTTGATGCACTTGGACTTGAGTTTTGTGCATGGCAATAGATATGGATCTATTTGCAATCTTCTACATGTTGATGTCCAGTTATGTCAGCACCATTTGTTGAAGATGCTTTCTTTTTTCCATTGTACACTTTTGATTTCTTTGTCAAAAATCAGATGTTCATAAGTGTGTAGGTTAATGTCAGGGACTTCCATTGGTCCACATGTCAGTTTTTATGCCAGTACCAAGCTGTTTTTATTTCTATAGCTCTATAGTAGAGCTTGATGTCAGGGATGGTGATTCCTCCAGAAGTGGCATTGTTGTACAGGATTCTTTTGGCTATCCTGGGTTTTTTGTTTTTTCATATGAAGTTGAGTATTGTTCTTTCCAGCTCTGTGAAGAATTGTGTTGGGATTTTGATGGGGATTGCATTGAATCTGTAGATTGCTTTTGGTAAGATTGCCATTTTTACTATGTTAATCCTACCTATCCATGAGCATGGGAGATGTTTCTATTTTCTGACATCTTCAATTTCTTTTTTCAGGGACTTAAAGTTCTTGTCATACAGGTTCTTTGCTTGCTTAGAGTTACTCCAAGGTATTTTATATCATTTGTGGCTAGTGTAAAGCATGATGTATCTCTGATTTCCTTCTCAGACTGTTTGTCATTTGTATATAGTAGGGCTACTGATTTTTTTGAGTTAATCTTGTGTCCTGCTACATTGCAGAAGGTGTTTATAAGCTGTATGAGTTCCTTGGTCAATTTTTTGGGTCATTTATGTATACTATCATGTCATCTGCAAATAGTGAAAGCTTGACTTCTTCCTTTCCAATTTTTATCCCCTTGATCTCCTTATGTTGTCTTATTGCTCTGGCTAGAACTTCAAGTACTATATTCAATAAGTATGTGGAAAGCAGACAGCCTTGTCTTGTTCCTGATTTTAGTATAATCGCTTTGAGTTTCTCTCCATTTACTTTGATGTTGACTGTTGGCTTGCTGTAAATTGCCTTTATTATGTTTAGGTATGTTCCCTGTATTCCTGATCTCTCCAAGACCTTTATCATGAAGGGGTTTTGGATTTTGTCTAATGCCTCTTGAGCATCTAGTGATATGATCATGCTGTGGGATGTTCTGTATGTTTTGTGTGTTGCTTGATTGTGTAATAAATAAAACACTGATTGGCCAGTAGCCAGGCAGGAGGTATAGGCAGGACAAAGAGAAGAGAATTGGGGGAAGTGAAAGGCTGAGGCGGAGAGACCTGCAAGCCACCACCATGACAAAGGAGATGTAAGGTACCGATAAGCCACTAGCCACATGTTATTGGTGAAATTATTAAGGCCACTCCACATAGTTAAAAGGAAGATTTATTTAGTGGGTAACTTACAAATGAAGGGATAGGTAGGTCGTGGGGTCTGGGGAAGGTGTATTGCAGTCCAGTGGTGTTCTCTGGAGCTCTGCTCAGTCAACCTCCACCATCTAGGGTTCAGGAACAGAGAGAGAGCTGGCCCATCCCGATCTCGGGTCTCCAGGGTCATCCCTTAGCCCCGCCTTGTTCCTGGTGTCTATTCTTCCTGGGTGACTTTGCTTCTTCTTGTTCTAGAGCTTTCAGGTGTGCTGTTAAGTCACTAGTGTGAAATTTCTCCAACTTCTTTATGTGGGCATTAGTGCTATGAATTTTCCTCTTAGCACTGCTTTCATAGCGTCCCACAAGTTTGGGTATGTGGTATATTCATTTTCATTGATCTCTAGGAAGTCTTTAATTTCTTTCTTTCTTTATTCCTTGACCCATTGGTGATTCAGTTGAGCATTATTCAGTTTCCATGAGATTGTAGGTTTTCTGTAGTTTTTGTTGTTGTTGAAATCTAACTTTAAACTATGGTGGTCTGATAGAACACAGGAGGTTTTTCCAGTTTTTTTGCATCTGTTGAGATTTGCTTTGTGGCCAAGTATGTGGTCGATTTTAGAGAAGGTTCCATGGGGTGCTGAGAAGAAGGTATATTCTTTTTTGTTAGGATGGAATGTTCCATAGATATTGATTAAGTCCATTTGAGTCATAACATCAGTTAAGTCCTTTATTTCTCTGTTAATTTTCGATTTGGCAGATCTGTCCAGTGATGAGAGTGGGGTGTTGAAGTCTCCCACTATTAATGTGTGGGGTTTTATATGTGATTTAAGCTTTAGTGATGTTTCTTTTACATATGTGGGTGCCCTTGTGTTTGGGGCATTAATGTTCAGAATTGAAACTTCATCTTGGTGGATCTTTCCTGTGATGAGTATGTAATGTCTTTCTTGATCTCTTTTGATTGATTTTAGTTTGAAGTCTATTTTGCTGGATATTAGGATGGCTACACCCACTTGCTTCTTAAGACAATTTGATTGGAAAGACTTATCCCAGCCTTTTATTCTTAGGTAGTGTCTATCTTTGAATTTGAGGTGTGTTTCTTGTATGCAGCAGAAAGATGGGTCCTGCTTTCATATCCATTCTGTTAGCCTGTGTCTTTTTATAGGTGAATTAAGTCCATTGATATTAAGGGATATTAATGACCAGTGAGTGTTCATTCCTGTTATCTTTTGGTGGTAGTGTGTGTGTACTTCTCTTCTTTGGGGTTTACTGGTGTGGGGTTATCTATTGCCTGTGTTTTGTGGGTGTATCTGACTTCCTTGGGTAGGAATTTTCCTTCTAGTGCTTTCTGTAGGGCTGGATTTGTAGATAAGTATTGTTTAAATCTGATTTTGTCTTGGAATATCTTTTTTACTCTGTCAATGATGATTAAAATTTTTACTGGGTATATTAGTCTAGGCTGGCATCCATGGTCTCTTAGTGTCTGCATTATATCTGTCCAGCTCCTTCTGGCTTTCAAAGTCTCCATTGAGAAATCTGGTGTTATTCTGATGGGTTTGTCTTTATATGTCACTTGGCCTTCTTCCTTTGCTGCTCTTAATATTCTTTCTTCATTCTGTAGGTTTAGTTGTTTAATTATTATGTGGCGAGGGGACTTTTTTTGGTGTCCTATACGTTTCTTGTATCTTCTTTGGCATTTTCTTCGTGAAGTTGGGAAAGTTTTCTTCTATGATCTTGTTGAATATATTTTCTGTGCCTTTGAGTTGATATTCTTCTCCTTCCTCGATCCCTATTATTCTTAGGTTTGGTCTTTTGTCCCAGATTTCTTGGACATTTTGTGTTATGACTTTTTGGCTTTGGTATTTTCTTTGAGTGATGAATCCATTTCCTCTCTTGTATCCCTACACCAGAGATCCTGTCTTCCATCTCTTGTATTCTGTTGGTTATGCTTGCATCTGTGTTTCCTGTTCATTTACTCAGATTTTCTATTCCCAGCATTCCCTCTGTTTGTGTCTTCTTCATTGTTTCTATTTTCCTTTTCAAGTCTTGAACTGTTTCCCTTACCTGTTTCATTGCTTTTCCATGGTTTTCTTTATGGGATTTATTGCTTTCTTCCAATTTTTTATTTGTCTTTTCCTTTATTTCTTTATAGATTTCTTCCTATTTTTTTGTTTGACTTTTTCTCAATTTCTTTATTGATTTCCTGTACTTTTTTGTTCATCTTTTGCTCAATTTCATTTTTCATTTTTTCTTGAAAGGCCTCTAGTATCTTCATGATGATATTCTTTTTTAAATTAATTAATTAATTAATTAATTTTTAAAATTACACTCATGATATTCATTAATTACACTCATGATATTAATCACATTTGTGGTATTCATAGATTACAATCGCAGTATTCATTCAATTGTATATATATATATATATATATTATTTTAAATGCTGAATGTCATTTATTGAGGGGGGGAGGAGGTCTTAAATCCAGACTTACAGCACAATGGGAGGACCCCAGAGGGCAGAAGTTCACTACTGATGTTTAACAATCTTGCTTCTAATCTGTTAACACCTATTATTCAGGATACACAGACAAGGAACTTCTCTTAAGCATTCAGGAGGGTGGAACCTGGCAGGGAATTAGCATAGGGAGGATATCAAGGTCAAGGTGCACAAGCAAGGCAGCAGTTACCCAAAACAGGGGCCAGGGCCCCACAGGTCCCCCTTTTATTAAAAAATGAGCTTCTGACTTGGGTTACGTGGGACGTCAGCAGGTCACCTTACCCGTCATGGAGACGCCTGCCCAGGCCACACAGGTGCTCTGTCTTAGGTTGGTGAGTGCCCCCCAGGCATTACCCATCTCTGAATACTCATTTTCATACAGGCTCAATCGTGTGTGAGCTGCATAGTTAATTGCTGCCAAAGATCTCAAAGTGGCACTGGGCTTGCAATCTGTGTGTTTGATACAGAAATGGCCAACAGAGGTCCTATCTCACCCATAGCCAGTAGGCTAAAGGCAACTGAGCCATTCCCTTCCTTAATGAGCCATACTGTACGTTGGTGTCCTTGTAAGATAGTATCCCAAAAGCAACTGGAACTTGAGTTTATAAATGTATAATTTCATGATGATATTCTTAAGGTTGCTTTCTTCTGCTTCTTTTACCTTGTGATGATCAGGTCTTGCTGTTGGAGGAGGGCTAGGTTCTGGTGATGCTGTATTGCTCTTTATGTTGTTGTATGTACTTCTACCTTGATGTCTGCCCATCTCCTCATCTAATAGGTGTAAGAAGTGCCTGTGTCTGAGCGAGTTGCTGTTGGTCCCCTCTGTGCTTGTTGTGTCTGTGTCTCAGGGGGCCCTTCTGGGTCTAATCTTAGCTCTTGGTCTAATTGGATCAAGAAGCTTCTGTGTCTCAGCGAGCTGCTCTTGGGTCAACCCAAGCTAGTTGATTCTGTGACTCACAGATTCATTCTTGGTCTTATCAGGGCTCTTAGTCCAGTCAGAGCTGACAGATTCTGTGTTTTAGGAAATCTCTCTTGGTCCAATGAGAGGTGGCAGATTCTACTTCTCAGAAAGCCACTCTTGGTCTAATGAGGGCTGGCAGTTTCCCTGTCTCCTGAGGTTACTCTTGGTCCAAGACAGCTGTTTGTCCAATGAGAGCTCTCTCTCTTGGCCCAATGAGAGCTCTCTCTCTCTGGGCTGCATGAAAGCTGGGGATTGGTTTCCAAGCCTCAAGCAGTGGCAGGGTGGTCTCAGGCAGATGGGTGTAGGGGCAGGGCATGTATATTGCAGGGTCTGATGGGGCGGTCTTGGAAAAGGGGAACCTTCCCACAGGAGCCCTGCCAGCTGGCTGGCAACTGGGGCCAAGTTGGTGGGTATTCCCTGGGAATGGCTGGGGTCCAGGGATGGGTCCTAGGGGCTGGCTTCCCTCTGGGCTGGATGGGAGCAGGGGTTTGGTTTCCAAGCCTCAAGAAGTGGTGGGGGTCTTGGACAAATGGGTGTGGGGGCAGCCTATAATTTGCTTTTCATCCCTCATTTCTCCATGCAGTACTCTGGCATGATGTTGAAAAGGAATGGACATAGTAGGAATCTGTTTCATTCCTGACTTCAATGGGGTTGCTTTAAATTTTTCTCCATTTAGGTTCTTTTTCACTGGAGTGTTCTCATATACAGACTTTAGTGTGTTTAGCTATGTCCCCTTCAGTCCTACATTATCTAGGTCTTTCACCATAACATCATGTTGTGTTTAGTCAAAGGCATTTTCTGTGTCTATTGAGATGATCATGTGACTTTTGTGTAAAATCCATTCACGTGGTTTATTACATACAATTATTTATTTTGAATTGTGCCTGCATTTCAGGAATGAAGATAACTTGTTCATGGGAGATAGTCTTTTTGATGTATGTCTGTATTCTGTTTGCAAGTATTTCATTGAGCATTTTGAATCTATGTTCCTCATGGTTATTGGCTTGTAGGTTGGCTTTTGTGTCATGCTTTAGTATTAGAGTGTAATTAGCTTCTTAGGCGTTTGTGCATGTTCCATCTTTTACTATCTCCTGCAATGTTTAAGAATGATTGACTTTAAATCTTCCTTGAAAGTCTGTTAGAATTCTGTTGTGAATTCAACTGGCATTGAAACATATTTTTAACCTGGAAGGGCTTTTATTACTACTATTTCAATCTTCTAATTTTCATGGGTCTGTTTTGATTGTTAACTTCTTCTTAGATTGGAAACTTCTTCCATCCTCTTCTTCATCTTTCAGGTTTTACAACTTAATGGAGTATTTTTTTTAACTTTCTTTTTTATTTGTTCTTGTGTCTTTCAAATCATGCATCTTCATCACCTTCATTTCCCCATCCTTTTGTATCCACACTCTGCCCTTGCAAACTATCCCCAAAATAAAATAAATAAAATCTAAGAGAAAAAAGCAGGAAAAAACCCAGAAAAATCAGTAACCAAGAAGAATTCTCATGATGGCCCAGCATGGATATTGTGGTAGATACCAGAGTCATCGAACCAGATCAATCATTCTTTGCAACAAACAAACACTTGCAAGTAAAAATATATGAGTGAAAGAATTTACTACATGACTCACTATGCCACACTACTGCTTCCATGAGGAGCACTGATTTTTAAAGTAATCCCTTATAATAGTCTGATTTTCTTTGATATATGCTGTAATGTTTCCCTTTTCATTCTTATTCCGTTAATTTGTGTCCTCTCTTACTTTCTTTGAGTTAGTTGGGTGAAGGGTCTAGCAATTTTGCTTTTTTGCATTGTTTTCTTTGATTATATTTCATTGGTTTCTGCTCTGATTTTTATTATTTCTTGCTATTGTTTAAGGTTGCTAATTTTTTTTTCAAATATTTTTGGATTGTATCATTAGGTCATTTACTAGAGGTCTTTCTGATTTTTTAATGAAGGTTCTTGGAATTGTGACTGCATTCTATGTATCCCAGAAGTTTGGTTGTATGATGTTTTCAGTTTCAATAGTTTCAGGAAAACTCTTTTTTAATCTTGATTTCTTCTTGGACCCACCCACCATTCTGTAATGAGTTGTTCAGTCTTTATGAATTATCATATATTATAGAGATTTGTTGTCTGTGAATTTTAAGTTTTATTGCATTATCATCAGATACAATACAATGAGTTATCCCATCTGTTTGAATTTGTAACTATTTGCTTTGTGTCCCCCAATGTGGTCTATTTTAGAAAAGCTTCAGTGACTAGTGTCTGCACAAATGAGGGGCCTAACTGCAAGGTTTCAATGGAGAAGGCCAGGGATGAGAAACTGAACAAGACAGAAATCTAGGGTCAGGAGGACTGAATAAGCTGATGTCTCATGCCTGCAAGTTTATTTAGCAGCACTGTTTCATGTACTATTTATTTAGCAGCACTGTTTCGTGGACAGAGTTAGCACAAAACTATCACAAAATGGGACAGAGTCATCAGGAAGATTATCAAGCAATTTCATACAAAGGGAACACAGGTTATCTCTAGTGTGCAACACACCAAGCACTCAGCAGACTTTCAGGGGAAAAGTAGAATTTCCAGGAATATTAAACTTAAACCCCTCAAGGTCCTGGACCCAGCCAAGTTGGGCAAGGACCCAGAACTTAAATTCCCTTTATCTTTTCATTGGGACCTTTGAGAGACCTTTAGGTTAGCCTGGCCCCAAGACTTTCATGTGCTGATGAGAGGAATGTATGTATTCTTTCAAGAGTGGGTACAGTATTCTATAGCTAATATCAAATCCATTATGATGTGTGATGTCCATTATTTTTATTTCTTTGTATATATTTTTTGTCTATATCACATTTGTACCAAAGAAAGTGGAGTATTGAAATCATCTTCTATTAATGGATTGACGTTAATCTGTGTCTTTAAACACAGTAGTAAATTCTTTTATGAGATGGAGTGCACCAGAATATGGTGCACATATGTTAAAGACAGTAAAGTCTTCTTGGTTAACTATTTCCTTGAGAAGAATGAAATGTTCCTTTATCTCCCCTGGTTGGATTCACGTGAAGTTTACTTTGTCAGATATTGTGAAAGTTAAGCCTACTTGCTTCCTGTTCTCATTTGATTGGAGTACTTTTGTCCACCTTTTTACTCTAAGTCAGTATCTGTCTTTAAAGCTAAGATACATTTCTTGTAGACATCAGGTAAGTCGATTTTGTTTCTTGACTAATTTGGTCAGCCTGCATTGTATGTTATCTATGGTCACTGTGTCATTCATAGTGGATGTTGCTGATTGTGTTCTCAGTGGTACTCTGTGTTATATTTATATGCATAGTCTCTATGCTATGCTCATTCCCTTCTTTAGCCCCAAATCTTTTTTCCTGTATTTCCTTTAGGTTAGGTTTGTTGGATATATCCTTCTTAGTCTGTTTGTGTCATGGAAAAAATTTCTTTCTCCTTAAATCGTAGAATATCCTTTTGTTGGATATATTATTCAAGATTGGCAGTCATAATATTTTAGGAAGTGAAATGCATTGCTCTAGACACTTATGGTTTTCAAAGTTTTTATTGACAAATCAATTGTTATTCTGTTGGGTTTTTCTTTATATATGACTTTTTTCTCTTGCAGTTTTCAATACGCTTAATTTATCATTTATTATAACTGTGTTCAATAGTTATGCTGTGGGGATTGTCTTTCCTTGTCTTGTTTATTTTGGTGTTCAAGGTGCTTCTTGTATCTATGTGTGCCTTTCCTCAATTTGGGGAAGGTCACTTCTATGATTTTCTTGAAACTCTGGACGATGTCATTGATATAGGATTTTACTTTGTCATCTACACTTTTAATTCAAAAGTTTGGTGTTTTCCATGGTCTCTCACATTTGAAGGCTTTCCTTGGCATTTTCTCTTTCTTGTGCGTTCCTTTATTATTTAAATAAACTATGTTCTTTGCTTATTTGGTCTACATCCTCTATTTTATCTTCAAAACCTGATAATTTCCCTTCTGCTTGATTCATTCTATAAGTAAGACTTTGCTTGGAGTTTTGTTGTTGAGCTATTGGGTTTCTCAAGGATACCTTCATTTCTTCTAATGTACTCTTTAATGTTTCTATTTCTTGATTGGATTCTGTTCTCAAGTCCTGGGTTGTCTTATGCATTTCCATTAGTCTTATGTTTGTGTTTTCTTTGACATCACTTAGGAGTTTAGCTGCCTTAAGTTTTTTCTCCTTAATTGCATTGAGCTGTTTCTTCTTGTATTTTTAAACTCTTTGAGTTCTTTAATGAAGTTTATGATTGTTCTTTTATATTCTGTATCACAGAGTTCATCTAGGTAATTCACGTTTACAAACACTTCTTTAGGACCTGTAGGATTTGGACAGGAGACAGTGGCTTGAGCTTTAATACTTTTGCTATTGTGCCAATATGATCTGGCCATATGGACTTCTGTTGTTAGGTCTGAGTTTGTTGTGGATATAGTGGTTTGATCTAGATATTGGAAATAGCTTGGGTGAACTGAAGTGAGGTGGACAGAGGATACTGGGCTAGTTTACAGGATGTGCTTTCTTTTCCAAGCCTTGAGTTTGAGGGTATTTCTGGCTTCAGAGCAAGTTTAAATATGGCATGGGAGAGTCATGAGGATTGTAAGCTAGTCAGGGAGGACCTAAGCCCAAATATAGAGCTTCTTTGCACTGGCTGTGGAAGTCAGGCGAGACCTGGTGTGTTTCAGAAAATGTGTGGTTGGGGATGTTAGGGGAACTCACTAGGCTGCAGTCTGGAAGAGAAGGGGGAAGTTTGGGTAACTTGTGGGATTTTGAGAAGTGACTCAGATGGGACCAGTAGTTGATTGCCGGTAGGGTAGGTCTTTTCAGAAGTCCAGACCTTAAATGTAGTACAGGCTGGGTTGGTCAAATTAGGCTAGCACATATAATATGAGTTGTAGGACTCAGTGGAAGTCTAGACCATTGATGGCACAGGCAGTGGGAGCTACACTAGAGTTGGCACTGCTTATGGGACCAGGGCTAGAAAAAAGATTGAAGGGAAATGTGGATGGCATGGTTTGTGACATTCACCAGGTTAGATTCTTTTATAGAGTGGTGTGGTAGAGGCAGCAGAGAAGGGATCTGTTGGTAGATGCACATAGGATGGCATTTGGGGAAGCTTAATGCATGGCTACAGTGCAGAATGGGTTGTTTGATTAGGCTAGAGGCCAGGTACTACTTACTGAAAGGTTTCTCTCTTCATTTAATGTTTGTTTTTTAACATTTAACAGGGAATTTTAATTTTATTTCCAAAGGAAACTAGATTTGATTGTATTTACTTAATCTGATACAAATCTGTCAATGTTTTTATGATTTCATTTTGTAAGGAAGGTGATTAATCATTGAGTATCAAGATTTACCATTTTTGGTTGTAGGTTTAAAGGAAATAATATTGAAGCTTAAATATTCTTCCCATATTAATAAAGTGAAATGATGAGACTCAGATTTCAGCATAGGAATCAAGTGTAGTATCTTTACATCATTAGACACACTTATCCTTGAGTTGACCAAGCATGCTAACTGGAAGGCATAGCTCTCTACACTGGATCTAGAGATCAAAGGGAAGCAGGTATGGATAGTTGTTCATGGCTTTGAGGGCTGTTCCCGGGCTTGGGAGGATAATTTCAAAGGAGAGGTTTGGTGCATTCATGTCTGGAAACAGTAGAGGGCACTGAGACCTGAGATCATAATTCTTGGTGTTTTATAGTTGTTCTGAATCTCTAGAGCTGACAATGGTGTTGTACTGGCTAGATGTATGTAAAACTGACACAAGGTATAGTCATCTGAGCAGAGGAAACTTTGATTGAGAAAATGCCCCCATAAGATTAGGCTGTAGACAGTTCTGTAGAACATTTTCTCATTTAGTGATTGATAGGGGAAGGCCCTGCCCTTTTTTGGTGGTACCACTTCTGGGCTGTTCATCCTTGGTTCTATAAGAAAGCAGGCTGAACAAGCCAGGAGGACTAAGCCAGGAAGCAGCACCCCTCCATTGCCTCTGCCTCAATTCCTGCCTCCAGGTTCCTGCCCAGTTAGAGTTCCTGTCCTGACTTCTGTAGATGATAGAGATGGATAAGGAAATGAGAACCAAATCAATCCTTTCCACCCAACTTGCTTTGATAATGGTGCTTCATAATAACAATAATAATCTTAACATGGACAGGTCTGTTGGTGAGTTTTCAAATCTGTGTTAAAATCACCTGTAGAGGCCTGAGGCTCAGGCCTGAGCTGCCCACAACCGACGTCTCCACTCCACGTGGGCCAGAGTCTCTTTGGCTTCTTCTCTCCTGATGGGTTGTGGGCTCTCTATGGATCCCCATCTCAGACTGCTACCACACTAGGTATCTGCCTTCAAACTCCCTCAGGCTTCTACTGTTCTACACAGTTGGCAGAGTTGGTGAGTCAATTAAGATTTCTTAAAGGGAGAAATTAGTTAAAAGGGAATTTTTTCCCACATTAAAAAATGGGAAACATTTTTACAGTGGAGGGAACTTGGTCTCTGTTTGATAACACATTAAGCGGTCTAAAAATGGAACAATTAAATAGAGGGTAATTAGTGTTGATGGGATTTACATAATGTCAATTATGATCATTATTTGTTTGATCATTTTTGTTTTATCATTAATAAGGTTGTTGATATGAGTGTTAAGATAAAAGTTTTAGAAAAACTTGTTAAAGAAGATCATAGAGGTATTCAAGCCCAGACAGAAGAATTTAAATGTGAACCATCTCAGCATTGCATTATACAGTTACCGAGAAACAGCCTAAGGCTTTCAAACATCCAACCTTAATCCATCTGGTAATCCTACAAGAACTGCCAAATGCTCAAAAAGTGTACAAGCTGATTTGGACCCCTGTGCAAATGTTAGATTTGAGGAGATTCAAGGAAGCTATAATCTCATATGGTATGCATTCTTTGTAAAGCAGATGTTAAACTTGTGGTTTACTTGTAATAAAATTATCCCTCATGACTAGAAAGATTTGGTTACAACTGTTTTAGAGGTCTGTACAAACAGACAGGAAGTGATAGAGCTGTGCAGAAAGAGGAAGTAAGTTGGCAGGGCACAGAAAAATATATAAGGTGTGAATATACAGGAAGTATCTCTCTTGGGCAGAGGATTCCAAGTAGTAGTAAGAACTTGTGGCTGGCTTGTTCTATTCCTGTGATCTTTCAGCTTTCTCCCCAATATCTGGCTCTGGGTTATTATTAATAAGACTGTTTACCAATTTGTGTTACACTTTCCACTCTGATTTGCTTTGGTAATTATGTTTCATAATAACAATAATTACTTAACTAGGACAGGTGAGTTTTCAAATCTGTGTTAAAATCACCTGCAGAGTGAGAGCTACTGATACCATCAAGGTGTAAGCTGAGACTGCAGCAACCATCCTCAGAACCTCAAACCATTCCGTCAAGTTTCTGATCTCACTCTGGCTCTCCTAAGGGGCGGGTTCTAGCAGACAGGAATTGCCATGAGGAAATG
>CABHPH010139665.1:0-27831 GCA_902168325.1 Peromyscus nudipes
TTCTTTTTGGGGTGGGCAGGGACACCACTTTCCTTCTTTCCACTTACAAAATAAACAGCACCAAACGTCTGAGCCTGCTTGGCAATTAGTATCCATGAATCTGCTTATGAGTCATGTGACTTCTTCCAGGGCACAACCTGAGGCAATATTTTCTACTTCAGGGTTTGTTCTGAGGACGCCATCCCCCGGTATATTTAGGGTGTCATTTATCTTGCTGACTCGTGAGGGCTGGGGCAGAGCAGGTGGCTGCAAGGATGCTTTCTGGATGCGGACTTTCTGGGAGCTTTGGGTTAGGGCCCACGTCCTCAGAATCTTCAAGGGCAAAGTAGTTTTCACTGTTGTTGCTCCAGACTCAGGTGCAAACCAGTGCACCTGGCCATCTGAAGCTACAGTTGGTTTGGGTACCAGACAAAGTGGTGAAGACATCGCAATGTGATGGCAGAAGAGCAAGATGGCCTCCCGCATCCATGTCAGGGAGGGAGCGGGGAGGGGAGGGGGAAGGATAGCCCAGTCTGTGACTTTGTTTCCCAGGGACTGCAGCTTCTGAGGAGAGTCACTCTTCCTCAAGCAGGGCCTCCTCCCATGGGGGAGCCAGGAAGGGAGAGGCAGGGTCTGAGCAGAGGAGAGTTCAGTCCTGTGTGTGGAGAGGTCAGGGAGGGTCCAGCTGAAACCTGAGCCTTGGGATCCCGTCATTTGACACTGTAATTTTCCTTGGGGTGTTTCAAAGGCAGGCCTCTCCTCTTCCTCACCCACCTTCGTTGTGGAATAGGGAAGGGACTGTGTCCCAGGACTCAGGAAAGCTGGGTTCCAGAACCTACTGCAGGTGACTCAGCAGCTTAGGGATGACAGGTGATACTGTCCATAGACGGTAGCTGTTTTGGGGTGACTTATTGTCATCATTTTCGACATAGGACCATAGAATATTAAAAGTCATCTCCTATTTGATAGACAAACAAGCCAATATATTTAGACCACTTAGAAACGGACATTTAGATCCTTTAAGAAGGCAACAGACAGCAGACAGAGCAAGACCCAAGGCTACTTGGGTCCAAATTTTGCCTTAGCTAGTTCCTGGCTGTGTGGCTTTAGGCAGTTTGCTTAGGCTTTCTGCTGCTTGGTTTTTGTTTTTGTTTTAATCTGAGATAAAATATGCTAATAGTCAGATTCAATATTAAAAACTACACTGCCCTTCAACTACAGGACCATGCAGTTCACTGCCCTCAACCACCTTAAAGCATATTTTCTCTAAAGATGAAGTATAATTGGAGAACTCTGTCACTTGTCAAGGCCTTTTTCTCTTCTGTGAGGCACAAACCACTCTTTGCTGTTATTTTTACCTCACAATTGTAAGAAACCCCCCCCCCCATTTTCTCCCTTCCCCGTGAGTCCCAGGGCGGGCTGTGCTCAGGCACAGAGGCACAGTGGGGACTAGCTTCAGGGGAACCAGAACAACCCCCACCCACGTCCCCCTCACTCCCACCCCCGAGGAGAGACGCATTGACGCACTGGGTCCCTCCAGCCATTATCATTTTAATGTACAAGATGACATTATGCCTAAAAGAAGGGGTTCATAAATTATATCTGATCTTAGAAAGTTTCCCAGCCATTGTATAAATGACAGATCTATAAAAGAAGACTGAAAATGAATTTCAAATTAAAAAAAAATAATTCCATGTTTTTATGGAAAGCTTTAAAAAATCTCGGAACACAGTGTTTCTGAGGAGGGTGATTCAGGAAGGCGGAACTGGTAGGAGGCAGGAGCCTCAGAGAAGGAGGAACTTGGGCTCTGTCATATTTGAGTGACAATTCCCAAGCCAGCAGGCCCAGGAGCCAGAATGTAGTGTCAGGGGTCTGAGGAGGAACAGTCTAATTATCTATGAGGAGAGCCTTGCACTGGGGGTGCATTGGAAATGGTAGCTTGCAGGCTTCCACAGGCTTAGAGACCGATGCGCTGTGGGTGGACTCAGGGCCTGGGCTTCTCCACACACAGAGAAGACTTGGATGGCGCTGAGGAGAAACTCATAGCTTCCCTCCTGTGCTTGCACACTGGACTACAGAAGGCCAGGGGCCATCTTGGGGGAAAATTACCTTGCACTGTGCTTCCCTCAGCAGGGTGGGGACATTTAAACCACTCGGAAGGCCCGAGGCAATCTCTAGTGAGACCGGGCAGAAACACAGTTGGGTAGGGAATTGCAAAGTAAGGGGACCTGTGCCCCAAGTCCAAAGGGCTAATGCAGAGGTTACCATGAGTGGGATACCTGTGTGAGGCCCTGTGACATCAGCAGAATGCTGGTCTTGCCAGGGGACTTTGGTTGCTGGAACCAATCAACCGGATCCTTTGTGAGGCGAGGAGAGTGGAGTGTGGAGAGTGGTCACCTAGACTCTGGCTTTGCCTGCACCCCACTGGCAAGTGTTTGAGGTGACAAGCCCAGAGAGCAGGCTGCTATGGGTGTGGCAGAGGCACACAGGTTGTGGAGTTCGGTTTGGAGGGGCTCAGAGGAACTAGCCTCTTCCTTACCAGGCACACAGAAATGCTGCCAGGGTACACAGAGTTATGGCTCAGGCTGCATGTGGCTGCTCAGCCTCCTTCTCCACTGTATCACTTCATGAGTTCAGCAGGCATCACTTCCAATTCTGTGACCGAAACAGAGTCACTGAGATGGGTGTCCCCATCAACCCAGAAGAGATGGTCACTCCCATTCTTCATCCCCTGATCCTGAGGGTACCATCACTGCTGCGCCCCACCCCATCCTCCACAGCAGCCCAATCTTGAGTGTCCTCTAGCACTGGCATGCAGTTCTTCAAGCCAGCTGTTCAGTGTTCGAGATGGGTACCTGTTGCTGGAGCTTCTCTCCAGCTCCCAAGTCCCGCCAGTCTCCGAACCCACTTATAAAATAAACACACAGACGCTTACATTATTTAAACTGCTTGGCCATTAGCTCAGGCCTATCATTGTCTAGCTCTTACTCTTATATTTAGCCCATTTCTATTAATCTCTACTTTGCCACGTGGCTCGTGGCTTACCGGTACTTTACATCTTCCTTCTCCTGGCCGCGGCTCCAGGCAGTCTCCCCTCTACCTTCCTGTTCCCTCAATTCTCCTCTCTGTTAGTCCCGCCTATACTTTTTCCTGCCTGACCACTGGCCAATCAGTGGAAGGTGAGGAGACACTGTCAGCCGCCGCCATGACAAACAGCATGTGAAGATGCCGGTAAGCCACAAGCCATGTGGCAAGGTATAGATTTATAGAAATGGATTAATTTAAGATATAAGAACAGTTAGCAAGAAGCCTGCCACGGCCATACAGTTTGTAAGCAATATAAGTCTCTGTGTTTACTTGGTTGGGTCTGAGCGGCTGTGGGACTGGCGGGTGAGAGAGATTTATCCTGACTGTGGACCAGGCAGGAAAACTCTAGCTACAGGTACCCTTCCCCTCCAGGTGTCTTCCTTAAATCTGTCCTCAGAGGGACAAAGGCCCCAGGCTACAGAGCCCATCGTGGTTGGGAACTTCTTGTCTCAGTTTCTCAATAAACACTGGCAAAAGTAAGCGTCAGGCATGCTCTGGGGTAAGGTGGTCCAGTTGGGTTAGCCAATCACTTCTCAAGCGTACAGGATCACGGGGCAAATGTGCCACACACCTCTTCTCAATGGCATTCCCATCCTCTTTCCCCATCATCACCTTCCTCTTCTTGCTTTATTTTTTGATTGGACCTCCATAGCTATGGGTTTCATAGTCTGTGAGATCCATCCATCCACAACGGACAAGAATCTTTAAAATTGCCTCTGTGCTGACCATGTTTGTTATCTCCTGAATAGCAGCAGCACACTGTATCCAATTTCCACAGCATTTATAGTGCATTTTTATTGGTCACCTAGAGATGATTTAAATATACAGGTGTATATTTAAATCATGTGTAGGTTATATGTGACTATTGTAGGTTATATATGTAGGTTATATGTGTAAGTTATATGTGATTGTTGTCCATGTTATAGGAGGAACTTGAGCACCTGTAGGTTGGTATCCACAGGTATCCCCAAGTCAATCAACTGTTAGTGTAGAGAGACTACTGTGGTCTGTTTTCTGTCTTCATACCCTTATTAGAATATATACTTTATAAAGATAGGGCTAGGCAGACGGGGGGGGGGGGGGGAGAGGTGCTAGGTGTCCACAGAGGATTCTCCTTACCTATAAACACACGGTGAGAACTTAAGCCAGCATGCTCCCACCAGCCTGAGTTAAGCAGTCCTAGGACTAGGCAAAGGCCTCTTTGATGTTAACCCTGGGCAATGACAGCTTCTGGGAATCACCCAAGAAGCATAGTTTTCAACTCTCACAGCTTGCTCCTCCAAGCTTGCCTCAATGCCTTTGTCTTGCTTGGTGTGGTGACCCAGGCTTGTAATCTCAGTATTCAGGAGGATTGAGAGTTCAAGGTTAGCTTGAGCTATAAAAGAAGGTCCAGCCTCACAAGCAGTAAGAATGAAAATCAAAAGGCCTTGCCTCTCTCTTTTTAATTGCAAACTTTGCCCTGTTCCACTGGCCTTGCTGCCTGGGAGTCACTCACTCGCAGTCCCTCACTCAGTCTTGGCCTTGCCCTTCACTTGAAGAGCAGGTAAGTATCTGTGTTTTGATCTCTACCGAGCATACTCTAATCTCTACCCAGTCATACTGCGTGGGACGCACTACAGACTATAAGACTTCTTTATCTAAGTACCTCTTTAAAAACCCTGAATCCAAACATGGTGGCATTGGGAGGTACCAGGAGCTAGGACTTCAACATAGTGTGGTGATATTTTATTTGTGCTCTAACAAATAAAGCTTATCTGGAGATCAGAGGATAAAGCCAGCCACTATATTAAATATAGAGGTCAGGCAGTGGTAGTACACACCTTTAATCCTAGCATTCGGGAGGCAGAGATTCATCTGGATCTCTGTGAGTTCAAGGCCACACTGGGAACAGAGCCAGATGTGGTGCACATGCCTTTAATCCCAGCATTAGTTACCATAGAGGTCTGGAGGTCTGTACAGACAGATAGGAAGTGATAGAGCTGGTTGGAGAGAGGTCTCAGTTTTCACCCAATATCTGACTCCAGGTTTCTTATTAATAAGACCTTTAACAACCTTTAACAATTCGTGTTACAACGTGCGTGTGTGTGTGTGTGTGTGTGTGTGTGTGTGTGTGTGTGTGTGTAATAGCTTGGCCCATGACAACACTCTATTTTCCCGTGTTAATCTTTCTCACCAGACCAGGTCAAGTCAAAGATCCCATCTTCTTTTCTGTCTCATCCTCACATGTGGTCCTCTCTTTTGTCAACTCCACTTCTTCCTTCCTCCTCCTTCTCCTTGACCCACCTCTTCCTTATATAGGTACCACTTCCCACCTGCTGGACATTGGCTATAGTATCTCAGCATCTTCTAAGAGGCAATGGCTCTGTCACTGTGTTACATGAATCAGGGAGGATGGCATCACCAACCTGTATGTCAGGTGAAGGGGCCAAAGTTCAAATCTCAAGCTGTTGGGTACCAGAGTGTTCACTCTACTCAAAACCCAGCCTCCTGCCTCTGCCCTGGCAAGACACTCTGTACACAGTGAGTACTATACAAACATGTGCTGAATGAGTGGACATATGTTGAGTCACCAAGGCCACTTAAAATATCTTTAAAATAACAGAGGGGAAGGGAATCTGGTGGTTTGTGTCCCAGCTATTCACACATGTGACAATCGCAGCAGAAACATCGAAATGGCGCATTTGTTAGTGGTCTTCGGGTTAATTAGTAGTTGTGTGCCTGCTGCTGAAGAAATGAGACCTCATTACCCTGTCGTTTTTATTTCCAGTCTGACATTTATGAAAGGTGAGCAGATATCTTATCTGGAAAAGTAACCAGCCGTGGCGGAGCTTCGCCTTGACAAAAAACCGCTTCATCAACTGTTTGTTTTCCTGGTAGTCTACACGCCTGGCTTTTTGGAAAGACTTATTTAAAACATGAAGCCTGGGATTGCAGAGGGGAGGCGGCGACTTGGCAGGCCCATCAAAGCTGCAGAAGGAAGGGGGATGTCTCTGCCTTGGCACCAACCTCCAGATTCTGCCTCTCCCTCCCTCTGGGAGTCTGCTTTCCCTCACTGAGACCCTTGGCTGGTCAAGGAGCAGGATGCTGTGAAGAATTCTTTTCACCCTCTGTGTGGACATGTCTGAAGTTCAGAGATCTTGGGCTCAAATGGGGACCAATGAGACCATGAGCGCTGCTCAGCCCCTCACCATCTGTTTGCCTGACTGGGTCACAATGCTGAGTTCTAAGGAGAGTTTTTTCGGTTATGTATTTTTTCTCCCATCTGGACCTTCCATTTTTTTTTTTAACTTGAAATACTAGATACCTCATCCCAAGAAGTGGTTTTAATGCCTAATGATGATGCAGAAATAGTTCAGATTTATGGAGTGTGTGTCACACACCCAGCATTTTGCTGAAGACCATGAGCCTCCACAGTACAGCAGTAAAGAAGTGGTCATACAGAAGAGAAGGCTCTTGAAGCAGCAGGACTTCCTCATGTGAATCGGAATGACAGGACTTTCCACAGAAGCAGCTTCGCCAGGGACAGTTTCTCGTGTGTCAATTAAACATCAGTAAAGCTGACTTAGACATCATGGGAACGCTTGTGTCATGGCCAAGCTTGACTCAAAGTCTTGTGTACAGTGTTGCACACCATCCCTTTGGGCCCCATGTTACTGTTACACTGAAGAGGGACAGTGTGGACTTGAACTCTTGCTACTCCAGTAAACTTTCCCAGCTTATGTGGCCCTTCAAGAAACCACTGAACGTTGTGGCTCTTGGCAAGTTAGGGCTGAAACCTTCTGTCCTCAATAAACACTTTCAGGAGAGAGCTCGTTATTGGTTTATTTTGCTTCTCTGTGTTTATCTTTCTGTCTTCATTAACTGATACTTCATAGAAGCTTAATTAATCCATTTGATGAAGCCAAGAAGTAGTATTTTAGGCAACTAAGGACTGGCTGGTTTATACTCACCCCCAAGTAGTCTTCTGCCCAAGTAGAGTTAAGGCTCATCCTTTATCAGCAGCATAAATGTAGGCCTCAGCTTCCTCATCTGAAAAGGGGGTTGATTCTATGTTTTGTTGTAAAGTTTGAAAGAACTGATTCAATGAGGTTTAATATAAAGTTTAGAATACACAGGGCTCCCCAGTAATAAGTGTTATTTTATTTTTATATCAAGTCACAAGTAGTTTTCTATGATACTCAATGTGGGTATCAGTGCCAACTGCCTTTGCCTATCCAGCCATTCTTGCCAGAGGGTGTGTCCCGAGCTCCCTCTGCATGCATAGCTCTGAGGAGGGCTGGGGTATGAGAACAGTGGGTCTTTGTGCTTGGGAATTTAGAATCTACTTTAGAATAGAAGGTGCAGGTCATCAAGGGGTGCTAGGTCTGGAGGGTCACCAGCCCAGAAGTTGGTCACCAAACCAGAGACCAATGTTTGGCTTCACCATGTTCCTGGGAACTCTGCTGAATGAGGTGTCAGCATTCCAAGGTTTAGGTTTGATGCTTGTGCTCTGTGAGAGAGAATTCTAAATTAGAGAACTATCCTCCAGTATGCGTTCTTGGCTCCACCTCCCTAACCTACCATAGTGTCATCCTGACCATCCTCATCCCATTGTACTTTCTGCATCCTGAACCATCAGCCATCTCCCTGCCTCCAGACAGACCAGCTTCCTCTACCCCCATTCTTTGCTTGAAAAACTCAACTATTCATGTAAGGGAATAGTTGACTCTAGAACCAGAGCATGGAAACCCCAAGGTGAGCCTGGAGACCTGGGTATCAGAAAGCAAAGAAGTGACCCAAAGATGGAGGAGACATGTCAGAGACGTGCAGGAGTCAATGTGAAGGTTTATCTGGTAAAGCTGCTACCCTGTCAGTATCACATTACAACCCATGGAATAAAATGAATATCCATGAAACCACACTAAGCTAAGGAAGTGACTGAGTTCTGCTACACTTACTGCCTCTGTATCCTTTACCTGCTGTGTCCTCCAGCCGAACATCCCCACTTGGCACCTAGTCATTGTCCGTATTTTAAAAACAGAAAGTATTTTATGTTCTTGGCAGTTTTTCTCTAATCTGGGGGCATAGCTGGTGCCCTATTATCACTGCCCTTTTGTGTTTTGTGTGTATTTCTTTCCTGATCCTTCCTACACTTATCTCAATGTGTGTTGGTAAGTCTGTGTCTCTCTACAATGTGTGAATACCTGGAGAGCAGGTCAGCATGCATCTCCTGCATGTGTAACAGGTACTGTTGAGAACTCTGGCTGAGACAAGCTGATCCTCAGTCACTGGTCCCATGGCCTTTCTAAGTGCTCCCAGTGGGAAGCTGGCCTTTCTTTTCTCAGTCAGTCAGTACAGGGCAATTCTGTATAGTCTAATCCAGGTGTATCCTGGATCTGCTCTCTGCCTGCCATCTGCCATCTGCCCAGGCCCAGGCCACTATCAGCTGTCCCTTAGGACACCTTCTTACATGGTCTTTGCATCCTGCTTCCCGTCTATTCTCTGAAGAGCACAGCTAGTACCAGCTTCCTAAGTTTGTCTTTGGTCCAGGATCCTCACTTTGACTCTTCCAAGTTTTCCTTGGCCTTTCTAATGAAGTGTGGGTTCTTCCAGAGGGATGTGCGGTTTTCCTTGCTGGTCTCTGAAAACCTGTCTCACTTCCTTAGTCCACCATCTGTGGTTTTCAGGAGTGCTGCTTCCTCTGGTGAGCCTCCTCTGACATTTGAGAGTGGGTCAGGTCTTCAGTTGGCTGCAGCCATGGTATCTGATCTCTTCATTCTCTCTGTGTTTATGATGGCCAGCCGTTCTGGTCTGTTAGGACTGAGCGGTCTCCCAGGATGCTGGATTTCAGTGATATTGTTGGACAAGTCTGGGTCAAACTGAAATAAACTGGTCATACTGTTTGCCATGGATTGTTGGCTTGTGTGATGCCTGCTTACAGGGTGAAGAAACATGAAGCCAAGGAGCCTTGTGTCTTTCTCACATCTTTGTTTCAGGGCCTACTACAGCACTTGGCTTTAGCAGTATTTGGTAAATATTGGGTGCAGAGTTGAGGGAACCGATGGGCGAATGATTGGAGAGATAGTGCTAATAGGATCCCTTCAGCTCTTTGAATTCAATACAGGTAAAGGTGAGTAAATGAGAAGCAATAAAAATGATCTTCACAAAGTCCTCGGGGCAACTGGAGGGTAAGTCTGCTTTTGAGATAGACACAGATGAGAACAGTGTGTTGTTTCTAAATGGAAATCTCATCTTGAAACATGAAAGTCAAGGGGTGAGCGGTATTAACATTAGAAAGCTGGAGTCTACTGCCCACTGTGCTAAGTGTGGTCCACCCACCCATGCCTAGAATTATCCTATCAGGTGGAAGCTGCTTTTCATCTCTCCCTTGTAAATGAGATTGATCAGGGATGGTAATGTTAGGAAATAAGTTCAAAGCAAGCGCAGGGGAGATGTTGGAGAAGTGGCAGACCCCCAGGCTGACGACTTTCCTGCTTTGCCCATTTAGTGACTCTGTGCCAGATGCTGAGAGACGAGGGGACCGCAGGGAAGAAGGCGGCACATGGAAAGGAAGAGCGCCTGAAGTTGGAGGAGGAAGCAGCATCTCCCCAAAGCGTCAGGGCTCCCCAGAGAATCTGAGAAGCCTCAGAGAACGCCTAAAGGGAACAGGGTCTGTGCAGCAGGAAATGGAGGCCACGTGACCCTTCCATAGGACCCCAACTTGGAATTTGTCTTTTTCAATAGAGAAGAGAGATATTGTTTGCCCTTTTTCTCATGACACAAAAGGTAAATTAATCCTCTTAGAGCAGAGTTTTTTTATTACATTCTGAGTAATTTCTTTTGAAAAAAAAATTTTTTAAGAGACACTGGCAATAAAACTAGATTCTCCCACATCTTAGATGAAAATGTGTGTCATTATTCATGCATAATCTGATTCCAGATGATTCCTTGTTTACAGTTTGTTTTTTGTGTTTTGTTATGTAAGCAAGAATTAATACATCCAGACATGAAAGAAATAGATTAAATTATTTTTACTGCTTCTCTTTAGGACGTACAATACGTCTCCTTTAACTCTCAATGACATGCGAAACAGTCAGGGAAAAACACAAATAAATACCTATAGAAACAAAGACAAACATCGCAAGGAGGCGATTTGTGCTTTGGGGGTTTGCCTAGCTCTGCTCCCTGCTGGCACCTGCTTCTTCCCAGACCCACTGGATGCCAACCACCCTGTCTTGTTGTCTCAGAGAGCCTCTTAGTTGAGCTGAGAGCAAGATAAGACTCCAGATGTGCATGCTTTCTGCACATCTGGAGTTGGGAGTTTCCAGTAAGGGAAAAAAAAATCCTAGCTTCCCTGGTTTTCACATTTTTAACCTGGAGAGCTGTGTGCTAACACTAGTGTGTGCAAATAGGGGAGTGAATTTCTGTTAATTTCAAAGCCCATTGGAGAACTTCAACAGCCTTGATTCTTCTTGCCACTTCCTGGCTATTATGAACAATACACAATACTCCAGTGAGCATTGAGCTGCAAATATCTCTTCAAGATTCCGGGCCAGCAAGATGGATCAGTGAGAAAAGGGCCTTGTCAGCAGGCCTGAGGACCAGAGTTCAATCCCTGGGCCCACATGGTTGAAGGAGAGAACCGACTCTTGAAAGCTGTCTTCTGATCTCCACCTACGCTCCTTGGTACACAGACATGCACTTGCCCACTATGTACACACACACACACACACACACACACATACACACACGAACAGTTATATTTTATATAATAACTAATACAATATTTTCATTTTAATGTGTATGTGTGTTGTATATAGCATGTGTGTATACCCACGAATGTACCTGTGGGATGCTTACACAATTAAAAATTGTATTTTATTTTGTGTGTATGCATAGTTCATAGATGTGTGTGGGAAGTGTTTATGCCTCTGAGTGTATCTGTTGGAGCCAGAGATCAACATTAGATGTTTTCCTCAGCCACTCTTCACTTTATTTATGTATCTTATTATTGTTGTTGTTGTTATTTTTAGACAGTCTCTCACTGAACCTAGGGCTCACCAATTGGCAAGGCTGGCTGGTCAGTGGGTCCCTGGGGTCCTCCCATCTCTGCCTCCCTTCACAAGGATTGCAGGTATGTGTGGCCACTCTCAGCATTTTTTAAACACGGAGGTTGGAAATCCAAACTCAGGCCCTCACACTCATGTAGCAAGCAAGCACTGACTTGATGAGCCCCAGACCCCTCTTCCTAAATTCGAGAAACTTCCGTACTATTTTCATAGTGGCAGTGCCGTTTCTCATCCTACCAAGAAGGAACAAGGGTTCCATCTTCCCGCCAGAGCCTGTTTGTGGGCGGCTATCCTAACAGGCGTGAGGCTGTAACTCACTATAGTCTTGGTCTGTGTTTCCTTGCAGGTGAGGGGCCCTGAATGCTGCTGCATGCGCTGGCTGGTCATCCATGTTTTCTTTTGAGAAGCATCTACTTAAGGTCATTTTTATTTTTTTATTTTTTGGTTTTTCAAGACAGGGTTTCTCTGTGTAACAGCCATGGCTGTCCTGGAACTTGCTTTGTCGACCAGACTGGCCTCGAACTCACAGAGATCTGCTTGCCTCTGCTTCCTGAGTGCTGGGATTAAAGGCATGTGCCACCACACTGGCCCTTAAGGCCATTTTTAATCTGCTTGTTTATATCTGCCATTGAGTTGAAGAAGCACCTCGTCTATTTTGGAAGTCAAATACTCATGGGACAGATGGGTTATGTCTATCTTTCCTCACTCCCTGACAACCTTCCATTCTGTCCACAGTTTCTTCTGCAGTGCAGAGCATTTGAGCTCCCTGTGCTTTCTCCTGTTGGTCTTTCCTACTGTGGACTGTGCTTTTAGTAATCAGGCCAACAGCATGAGCATCTTCCTTTGTCTTCTAGGTGTTCTGCAGTTTTCAGTTCTTATATTTAAAACCTCCTCAAGGAATGAGTGGACAAGGTAAATGTGTGTATGCCTATGTGCTCACAGATGCATGTATATTTATTAGATATAAAACAGCTGTCATTGGGGGAGGTGGAGAGAAGGCTCAGAAGGTAGAAGAAGCATTTGCTGCTCTTGCAGAGGAGCTGGGCTATGTTCCTAGAACCCACATGGCAGCTCACAACAATCTGGAACTCCAAGAGCTCTACCATTTCTGGCTTCTGAGGGTACCAAGCACACACGGTGCACATGCATGCATCCAGGCAAACACTCACACACATAAAATACAACAAAGCAAACCTTTAAAAAAATACATGATGGGATACTATGCAGCCTTTAGAAGGAAATCCTGCATTATGTCATGATATGGGTGATACCAGAGGACATCACGCTAAGTGAAATAAACCAATCACAGAAGAAAAAAAGTAATGTCTTATTTTCTTATATAAATATGCTAAATAACTTAGAGTTTAAATCATAGACTCAGAGAATAGAATGATGGTCACTGGGGGTTTGGAGGGAGGAAAAAAATTGATGATCAAGGTATAAAATGTTTGATTTCACAAGATGATTAAGTCTCAGAAATGTGCTGGACAATATTGGGCCATCAGTCATCAACAGTGTATCATAAACTGAAAATTTTGATAAGTAGGCAGATATACTGTTCTTTTTCCTTTCCTTTTTTTTTTTTATATGAGGGTAAAGTAAAATAATATGGTCCCACTGCATACTGAAGTCTCAAATGAGGCTACCAAATGGCTAAGGATTTGAATTTAAGGGGTGAAGTCTTCTGTGGCACCCGGTATCTGTACCATGCAGAGTGAATGTCTCTTTAAATCTGGAGATTCCTCTCTTGCCTCACTGTAGGTTCAGCCCAAATATGCCCTGATCTGCGCCCCTTTTCTGGAACCCTTTCTTCGTGGATCCCAGTAACTTACACTTTGACAGCTTGTATGTATGGTTCTTTACACATAAGTACTTTTTAAAAACCTGTTTCCACCTCTTTAATGCGTTGGTCACACGTTGTTCGCTTGTGACTTTCATTATAAGAAAAATACAGAAGTCTTTTTCAAGTTAAGGCAGAAATCAGACAGCGGATCTTTGATAGGGTTTATCAGCTGTGGCGGTAACAGGGCTGTAAAGTTTGACCTTATGAATTCAGAATACGATGGCCTCTGGGATCTTGCGGCCTCTCCTCTCCCTGGGTCTCTCACCATCCTGTCAGCCCCTGAACTCTCTTTGAAGAGATAAACTAGCCTCATTTCCTCTCCAATTCAAATAAAGTATATTTCTTGTCATCTGCTGGTAGGTCACAGGCTCAGGAGACAGCTGGGCCTTACACAGCTGGACACCACTGTGGACCTGAAGGGAAGTGTGGTAGGGATGTCCCAAGTCTTGAACAGGTGCCTGCTCTGTTCTTACAGGCTACTTGACCTTTACTTCCAGAACCCAACTTGGAGCCCTGTGAGAGGGGCCCTGCCCTGGGCACTGTGTGCCCGAGGTTGCAAGCACAGTTCATGACCTCTGTTTTGGTTCTCTGATGACTGTACCTCTCCCCACTGTGAGGAGAAAGAATCTAGGCTTGTGTCCACTTCCTCTCTTCTGGACTCACACTGGGCTGCTCAAGGCCTTGGGCATCCTGTCTTCAGTTGTGTGCCCTTCTTTCCTTGGTCTGCCCTCCTGAAGAGATGGCATCACCAATGAGTGTCTCCAGCTGCAGAAAGTGGAGCTATGGCTTGGATCTTCAACATCCTCCAAAGGCCCAGTGTGGTTCAGTTGGGGGCTGGTGCAGAGCTGTAAGAGGCGGGGCCTAGTGAAGGGTATTCGGGTCATTGTAAATGTGCTCCTGAAGGTAGGACCTGGCTCTGGATGCTTTGCCTCCTTCCTGGATATGAGATAGATGACTTTGTTAGGCTATTTCGTAGGACCCAAAGCCACAGAACCAACTGACCATAGACTATGAGACAAAATAAACCTTTGATTTCTTTAAATTGACCATCTCTGGTATTTGTTACAATTATGTGAAGATGACTAGCACTGGTGGTTATTCACTGGGGTGGGGATGGTAAGGAGTACAGGGTACAGCAGTGTCTGGAACCCATAGAGACTGACCTTGCACGTCAAGGGTCTTTGTGTGATCTTCAGCCCTGCAGGTATTAACCACAACCCTTACCAGGCTTTCTTACTGCTCTCAATTTTATAGGAAAAGAAACTGATGAAGTATATTATATGTGTATAAAATTGTGAAAGGATATTTTTTAAATAAAAAAGTGAGTACATTTGGTTTCCCCTGGAGTTTCTGGTGTGACATTGGCCTGTACTGATTCTGGGTCTTCAATTAGGGAACAAATAGAAGAATAAAGTGGAGTTTAATGACAGCTTATTTTCCTAAGGGTTGGCTTTTATACTGATCTGTTTATAAAGTACACATCCCTCTCCTAATCAACATCTAAGCAAAATAAAATGAAAGCCCAGCTACAATTTTTTAAAAAGAAAGAAACACAGAACCCAGAAGAGTCATGGGGTTGGCCAAGCCCAGGTTTTAATGCTGCAGTCTGACTTCAGAGCTCTTACTCAGTATCATCATTGTCTCAATAAGCTGTGACTTCATTCTTCAGATGAAGGAGGGCTTCCAGGGATCAGGGCCTGCACTGAGAATCTGAGTCAATGTAAGTTGGAGTCATCCACGGAAACAGAACTAATAGACATTTTAAGACATTGGTTCACCGGGCGGTAGTGGCACACGCCTTGAATCCCAGCACTCGGGAGGCAGAGGCAGGTGGATCTCTGTGAGTTCGAGACCAGAGACCAGCCTGGGCTACAAAGTGAGTTCCAGGAAAGGCTCCAAAGCTACACAGAGAAACCTTGTCTCCAAAAAAAAAAAAAAAAAAAAAAAGACATTGGTTCATGTGACTATGGTGGTTGAGAAATCACGTGATTAGTCACATTCACCAGGAGGTCAGATCTGCCTGAGAACAGGAGGACCTGGGGACAGGTGGCATATGTAATGATTTTCATCAGAAATGGCCCTGACTGGCACATGTGTTTAAATACTTGGTTCCCAGCTAGTGGCCTACTTGAGAAGTCTGGAGTGTGACACTATTCGCCCCAGATAGGGAACCAACATATGTAAAGTAAGGGTTCCACCAACCTGGTGAATCAGTGAGTTTTATTGGGGTTATGTGTGGGATTATGAGTGAAGGGTTACTTACAGCAGCAGAAACAGCAAAGCTACATTACTAAAAGCTCACCCTAACATGGATGACAGACAGTTCCAGAGTGTTGGAAACCTGGAGCCTACTGCACAATTTGCAGATCAACCGGTTGGGGAGTGTCTCTTTCGGGTCACAGTCTCTTCCAGCAGCTTGGCTTGCCTTGACCTTCTCTAGAGAGCTTAGTTTAAGAGTCAGTCTTGTTAACAGAGCTCAGCTGCTCTCTGTGTTTTTAAACTCACCTGGCTGGACTGAGAGTGTCTCTCAACAGTCTATTGCTTTCTCTGGGGAAGGAGGGGCTTAGTGAATATGCTGCATTTCAGGGACTTCCTGATGCTTTTCAGTTTACTTCTTGCATTTAATGATCTTCTTTGCAGGATGGAATGTTTCACCTCCCTTTAAAGCATCATAGGTTTTCCTTCCATGAAGGAGGTTTATCTTGGAGTTAATTGCTACCCATAGGAGGTAGGCCTGGCTGGAGGAAGTGTATAACTGAGGGGATATTCTTGGAGGTAAATTATTCCTGGCTCCTTTCCCTCATACTTTCTGCTTCTTGATATGATAAGATGCATGAGGTCACCACCACATGCCCTCACTGCTACAGAGAGAACCTCTCTAGCCACCATGCCTTCTTCATCCTGATGAACTCTTCCCTTTGGAACTGTGGCTCTGAATAACCTGTTCTTCACATAGGGTTCAGAGATGTGTTTTGTCACAGATGAGAAAAGTAACCAATATAGCGTAGTGTCCAATGAGGCCCTAAAGACCAGAGAATCAGAAACACTGAGAGCAGGGAGAGTCAGTGTCCCAGCTGAGGCAGCCAAGCTGAGCTCGCTCCTTCTTGCCTCCTCGCCTTTTCCTCTTGTCTAGTACCTGAAGAGATTGCACAGGGCCATCTCATTGAGAAGGCTGCCTCTTCAGTCAGTCCATCAACTGAAATGCTTCTTTCTTCCAGAACTGTTCTCAAACACAGCTAGAAACTCTGTTGAACTCTGGGTACACCATGGCCTGGAAAAGATGTTGCACAAATGTGACCCTCACAGTCTGTCAGAACCACATCAGTTTTCAGAGTGTCCTGTCCTTGTGGGTCAGGGGTTACTCACACAGTTGTTTGATAGCGAGTTCATTCTGGGTGTCAGGGAAGCTGGATGAGCAGCTGAAAGTCCCAGGGGACAGAATGACTTCTCCACATCTGAGACTGCTGATCTAAGTCAACACCGAGATGAACCAAGAGCATCTCCACAGCCCTGTGTCATCCAACATGGTGTCTACTGTGCCCTTTTGACTTTCAAATTTCAACAAATCAAAATGAAATGAAGTTCAAATTCAGCTCCTCAGTCACACTAACCACATTTGCAAGGGCCTGGTAACTTTTTTCTCTTTTCTTTTCTTTTCTTTTTTTTTCTTTCTTTTCTCCTTTCTTTCTCTTCTTCTTCCTCTTTTTCTTTTCTATCTTCTTATCCTTTTCCTTCTTCTTTTCTTTTCTTTTTGCCCTTTTGCCTTTTTCTCAAGTGTCACATGATTTTTCTGATATAAACAGGATAAGAACTCATGGATCAATAAATTTTGTAAACTTTTGTTTGATTGAAAGTTAAATTGTGGCTAGCTGTGGTGGCACATGTCTTTCATCCCAGCACTTGGGAGCAGAGGCAAGAGGATCAGGAGTTCAAGGTCATCCCTGGCTCCATAACAAGTTGGAGGCCAGCCTGGGCTCCCAGAGAACATGTTTCAAAATAAAAACAAAAAAGTTAAATTGTAGCTAGACATGGTGGCAGATACCTTTAATTCCAGCACTTGGGAAATGAGGCAGGAGGATTATGAGTTTAGGGACAGCCTGGGCTACATAATGACACCCTATCTTTTTTTTTTTTTTTTTTTAAATTTCAGAGCTGAGGACCGAACCCAGGGCCTTGCGCTTGCTAGGCAAGCGCTCTACCACTGAGCTAAATTCCCAGCCTCATGACACCCTATCTAGCAACCATAAGAAAGTCAAATGTGCCCTTGGCTGTTTAAGGCATTTAATTGCTATTGTGCCTTTCAAATCTCCTACAATGTTAGAGGAGCAATGAGATGGAGCTCCACATTCTTGGGAAAGCCAGCTGCAATTTGAAAAGCCAGGTTAGCCTAGGAGTGAGTGCTGGGGAGGGTGGGAGCTTTGATGAAGCCTCACAGTGTTAACCTTTACTCTTGTTAAAGCCCCAACACAGGTGCAGATGGCCCATGCCAGGTACCTCTGTGTGACATCCAATGGTGCCCAGGCAAACTTGCAGCCACACATTGCCCAAATATCTGACTTAAAGAATCCAGAGGACTGGAGCTGTAACCCAGGGGTAGACCACCTGCTAACACACACAAGGTTCTGGCAACCCATCCACAAAAAAACCAGGAGAAAAATAAAAATTGAATTGTTTTAAGTCACTGAGTGTTGAATCGTGTCTCATACAACAGCAGCAACCAGAATAGAATTTCTCCAGCAAGATAGTAACAGAATAAATCTGTCACTCACTCCTAGCTTAGAGATTCTTTTCAGTCTCAAAAGAAAAACAAAACAAAAGATGCCAGATATATGCTGATTGTTCATTAGATGAGAATGGGGGTGTGCAGCTGACTTATGTCTCTATCAGGAAAGGACACACACACACACACACACACACACACACACACACACACACACACGAGTTGTTGTCTTCACCTCCACGTGGCCTGGTAGGCTGAAGCCTCAGTTCCTTCTTAGCTATTGACTAGAAACCCTTACTTGCCAGCCATGAGACGTTCACTACAGGACAGCTCACACCATGACAGCTGGCTTCAGCAGAGCAGGTAAGACACAAGAAGAAGACGAACAAGACAGAATCTGCAGACTTCTGTAACCTAGCCCCAGACAACACAGCTTACTATTTCTGCAGACTTGTTCATTAGAAGCAAACTCCTGCTTTTGGGATCTGCTCACCCCCAAAGCAAAGGGATGAGTGGTAGGAGATGGGCATTATTAGAGGGCATGGTGGAAGCTACCAACTGTATTGGCCTTCGAAGTGGCTAAGGGGGAATGAAGTGGTAATGTTAACTGATGGCCAGCAAGGTTTCACACACACCATTGTATACTACAGGATGTGGCCATTACAAATGAAACAGGAAATAATACCATCCGCCTTCCTGGGGCATCTATTTTAGCTGACTGATCCCATTAGCCTTCCTCCTGTGGCTCATTTTGGCCAAGTTCATGTGACATCTCTAAGATGCAGATGGCTCAAGCTGGACTTTTTATGTGGTTGCTTTCAGGGGCTGTGTTCTCAGACAGTCTCATATGTTCTTGTCACCTTTCTACCAACTGCTGATGTCTAAGGACCCCAAACCGACAGTAGAGATCCAAGGACCACTCTGGTCTCTCCACCCACTGATGCGTTGAAGGAACACAATTTCTCTTACCACAGCAGCCATTGTATCCTTCCTCTCAGATCTTAGGAAGAAAAGTGAGGTGCATCTCCCAGCACAGCAGGGAGGGAAGGCTCAGCATGCATGCTGGAGTGATTTCAATAATCTCACTCCTCATATTTATTAGCTAAGATTATACGACTCTGAAGCACTATGGGAGTAACTTCTCAGCTTCTAAAGAGCATGTGATACAGTGAAAAGATAGCCAAAAGAATCTCCAAAAAGATCCCATTAACTTCAACGTTAAAATCCTCTTGACAACACAAGGTTATCTGGTGTATACCTGGTGGACTCTCAAACAACAACAAGGCCAACACCTTGGACTCTTCTTTGTTCTGCAATGGACAAGGTGCTCATGGCTTCATGCGAGCAGCAGATAAAGTGCCTGGCTTGGTTTATCGGCCTTCTCTATCAAAACATACTTACTTAATTATTGACCATTCAGCATACTCACTAGAGTTCATGTAAGTTAAATGTGAAGATATGGCTTTATTATTGTTTTAGTCTATTTTCCATTACTATAATGAACTACCCAGTGCTGGCTAATGTGTGGAGAAAGAAATCTCTTTAGCCTACAGCTTTAGAGGCTGCATGTCTTCACATCGTAGAGTTGGCTCGGGTGAGGAGTTCTCCTGCCTGCTGGATAACATGATAGAAGCATGTTCACATAGGAAAGAGGACATGGGGAATGACATAGGGGTCAGGCTTGTCCTTTTATTACTACCTGGGGGTTTCACAGTAACCATCTCCTTCCAATGATGGTGTCCAGCCAACCAATCACCTTGCACTGGGTTCCATCTCTTAAAGTGTCTATCACTCCCTCACATCACTAAACCGAGGACCAAATTTCCAACAGACAAGTCCTTGGGACACACTCAAATCAGATCCAAGCTGTAAGAAATGGCTGTTAGTGAATACTCCTGCAGAAGACCAAAAACAATCAAAAGGCAGAGTTGTGGAACCCAGTCCCAGTGGATACATCTACAAACACCCTAACACCCAACCAAGCCTCAGGGAACATTTTGGAAGAGGAATGGGAAGACTGTAGGAGCCAGAGGACCAGGGAGTTTGCTATGAGACTGTAGCTGATTGTGTCTCCTAGTAATATTGGAAGCCAGGGTCACAAAGCCTCACTAACATGACTGCCCAAATATGAGCTAAAAAGGATGACACCAATGGACTTGCCAACGAGGATGGGGAAAAGACCACCAGGCCTCAACCCTACAGAAGAATTGTGGGCAATTGAGGAAAGCTGGGAGATGAAGAGGTCTTCCCCAAGAAAAAGCACACCCATTAGTTGTCCAGTGCCAAATGGTCAGCCCTGAAAGCATACATACAAATAACATTATATGAACTGAGAAGTTTATATTTAGGAATGTATGTGAAAATACACATATGAATACAATAGCAATTAGTGAGAAAAGAGACCATGAATTTGGAGGAAAGTGGGGAGGGCATATGGAACAGTTTAGAGGGAAGAAAGGGAAAGGAGAAATGTAATTATATTATAATATCAAATATAAAATTTTAAAAATGGCTGTTGGAAGAACAAATCATACTCATGCCATAATAAATTCCTATCAAAAAAACAAACCAGGGCCACCAAGAAGGGTCAATGGATAAAGAGATACTTGCTGCCAAGTGTCTGGGATACACATTGTGGAAGGAAAGAGCCATCTTTTAGTAGTCTTCCGACCCCCACTTGTGTACCATGGCACATGTACCACGTGTGTGCACATATTCACAGAACACAATGAATATACACAAATCAACAAAAGTAATTTAAAAAAACCCACGCAGTAAGACATGCTTATTTAAAAACAAAACAACAACAACAACAAAAACCCAACCTGGATGTGGCGGCATATGCCTTTAATACAGGTACTCAGGAGGCAGAGACAGGAGGATTTCAGTGAGTTCAAGGCTAGCCTGGTCTACATAGCAAGCTCCAGGATAGCCAGAGCTATGTAGAGAAACCCTGTCCCCAAAACAAAAACAATAACAAAGAAAAAAGAAGGAAACCTTCATACAAGAGGCAAAATTGAAAGGGCTATTTGGGGACAGGGAAGAGACAGAAATTCTTCACCTCCTAGTCTGGTTGAAGCCTTTTCCAGATGAGAGTTAAGAATCCCAACCTAATGAACACTTGCTGGAAAGGTTGTCAAAATAGACAATACTTAACAACAACAACAACAACAACAACAACAACAACAACAACAACAACAAAGGAATGTTAAAATAGCCAGTGCTCCAATGGTCCACTGACCATGCCTAAGACCTGAGCATATAAGGCCTTTCTCTTTTCTCAGATCTAAATATACTGTGTTATGGGACTCTTACAAGAAACTCCATTACAGTAAGATGTGTCTTAACCCACTGCACAACCCTAGTGACTCCTGGTTCTGTCTTACAGCTTACAACCCTGAGCATCTCTCTATTCCCACCCTGCTTAAATCTCTGCCATAGTCTCTTCTGGAGAAACTACAACCCATTTTCTTCCTGGCTTACCCTGAAGTTCTTTCTCGTGCCAAAGGAGAATCCCACGTCACCGAGCTTATGAGTTGATGCAGTGGATAAAGGTGCTCGCCGCTAAGCCTTCCAGCAAGCTGTCCTCTGAGCTCCACACAAGTCCTGTGACAAATGTGAGTCACAAAATAAATAAATATAATAATTTATTAAAAAAAGAATTCCAACGTATTTGAGTGTGGGTCTTGAAAACAAAGTCCTCAGGCACTGTCTCCAGCCCATGCCACCCTGCCATTGACCCCCAGATGCAGAAGTTTCAAATGCAGGCGTTAATATACTTATTTCTATTAACATACATAGAGCTCATAGGCTACACATCCTGGGTAATAATAATGCAATTCATGGAAGCAGACTAAAACATAAAGGAATGGTCCTAGCTGTGCTCCAAGGAAACCTAATTTATGAAAACAGGGAGTGGGCCAGATCTGTACCCAGGTCATGGCAGAGCTGGAGGGCTGCTTTTGCAGTCCACTTTGAGTTTGGTCTCTACTGTCACCCATCCATCTGTCTACTCCCTCCTCTGCCAGCCCACTGTCTGTCCATTCTATGACTGATTCGACATCTTATTGAGGGCCCACAGACCCAGGAAGCCTAGGCTCCCATGTTGGCTGGAGCACCCTTTTCCCCATTCACACAGAAGCAGGAGGGCACGTGGTAATTGTGGCTCTATGCTCCAGCTGCCGCTGAGATTGGTGAAGCTGTGGCAAGTCCCCCAAATCAGGACACCCTCCTTTCACATCTAATTGCCTCTTACACCCACCTCATACCAAGCTGTCTTCTTAATTCCCCCTCAAGCTTCAAGGAGAAAAAAACAAACAAACAAATAAGCAGATCACCTTAAAATTAGAGCTGCAATTTAAAACCCCCTTTTCCAGACAAAGGGCAGAGGGGAGAGACAGAGAGGTCCCTTGACAGGCACCTGGTGTCCCTTTGCAACTCAGTGCTTCTCTTCCAGTTCTGCCAGATATGAGAGGAGAGGTGGCCTCCATTGCTCCCTGCTGTGATGTCACCACATCATGTAAGACCTTCTTGTGGATCCCAAGCCCTCTGAGGCCTGGCACTGTTCCCACTGGAAGAATGTAAAGAGCATCCATGTCCCCAGAGTCAACCTGTCAATCCTGAAGAACTTGCCAAGGCCACCACGGCTGCTCAGATGACAATGGCTGAAGCTCGGTGAGACACAGGCTGCTGCTTTGTCACAGATGCAACACTGCCTGGAAAAATATTGAGCAGCCAATGGGAGATGGATGCAGACTCTGGAGGTCAATTCCTCGTGTGACAAAGGCAAGCTGGCAGATACTTCTAAGGTTCTTCTGTGCGCTTGCTTTTTATCTTCTTTTCCTCATCTGGGAACTGAGGCAGTAAGGGTCCTTGACATTGGCTTGGGGTCTTGGGTTTGACACCACCCCGGAGGACTGTCTCTACAGCTTTGTAGCCCCTCTCCAGTTGTTGGCTGGGCCTTCTGACCTGAGCAGAGAGTCTGAGGGCCTTTGGTTTAAACAGGTGCTGAAAGCCAGGGCAAGCCAAAATATTTTGTTCTTTCTGGGTCATGAACTGTTTGCTGTTGGAAACATCTGTATGGATAGACATACAGGCTAAACATAACAGAAGCACAGGGAATGATGGCGGTCTTTGGGAGGGAGGGGAAGGAGACCCTGGACCCCAATAAATTCTATCTCATAAGCACACACCCCTTGCTTTGGACCATAGTGACAGGCAATAAATTATCCATGTCGGTTCAAAGGACAAGGTTGTCTCATAACAACATTGTCCCTATGCTGCCGTCAAACCAAGCCTGTTCCTAAAATACCATTTAGAGAAAACGTGTGTGTACGTGTGTGTGTGTGTGTGTGTGTGTGTGCATTGTGTGGTGTGTGTGTATGGACATGTGTCTGGTGTATGTGTGATGTGTGTGTGTGTGTGTGAGGTGTAAGTGCTTTATGGTATGTACATGCATGTGAGTGTGTGAGCGTGCGTGGGAGCGTTATGTGTGTTCAGAGCGAGGTGGTGATGGCAGCCCCATCTTTCAAAGGCAAAATCACCATCATTAGATGAAATGCTACAAGTTCATTTCCAAAATAAAGCAAGTGAGAAGGAAGGAGCTTAAAGACTGGGTGTTTAGACAGGCCTGCGAGCCCCCTTGTGACCTTGCTCTGATATTTAACAAAACATTAATCTTCTTGCCAGCAATTATAAAGGATACAGTGATGTCGCTGGCTCTCCGAGAGTGAGTAATAGTGATTCCATTGTTCCTCTTTATTTATGCCTTGGCTGTACCAGGCAGATGAGGTAAGTTGGGGCTTTGATATGTTATTATTCTGCACTGGCAATACATAAAGGATGCTTACACAAATATCTGTCTGTTTCTGAGGCACTGTTTCACAGCTCCTTACAACTCCAGATCAAAGCGTCTCAACATTTTATTATGAAATCATGAAAATCCTCCTCTAGTTTGCATATGAATTATAGTCTTTTTTTTTTTTTTAACCCACCAGTGTACCCTGGTGGCAGTGGCTTTTGAACTGAGAAAGGGAACAAGGTGTTAGATATTATTCCTTAAAGACTGTGACTCGTGGGCTAATCCTGCCCAGTGCCGTTCTCCGGGGAGCACCAGGGTCTCTGTGAGCACAAAAGCCTGGGGGTGGAGGACCTGCGGGCCAGAGCCAAGGGCCATGAGTTTTCCTTCCCTTGTGGGGAAACAAAACTTGGTAAGAAAGCCTCCATTTGAGAGCAAAGGAGGAACGAAAGGTTACACACCTCGTAATTTCAAGCTAAAGAAGAAAAGATGCCATCTTTGCCTTCCTAAAATGAAATCCTTACCCGGAGCTTGGGGTAGAAGCTGTGTTTACCCTGTGACGACTTAGAAGTTGTTTCTCACCCCTCTCGCTCCCGCCCCCGTAAATCTGGCAAGAGAAGTACTTGCATTTGTGAGATTAGCATATAAACTGGGTCTCTTCCTTTTCAACAGGCCCCCTTCTCCGGGGACAGTTAATAATCTCCTTTGGAATGCAGGGGATGGGGGGGTGCTGCCTGGCACTTTTGATGGTCTCCAGGATACATATGTGTCTGGTGTGTGGATTCTTTGACTTGGGGGTCTGTTTCTTATGTGTAGCTGTGAAGAATGGGTAGAAACCAAAACAAGCCCATAATAGTGACGGAAGCTGGGGATGCAGAGTGTCTGTGCCTCTAGGAAATGTTCTTCCCTCCCTCCCTCCCTCCCTCCCTCCCTCCCTCCCTCCCTCCCTCCCTCCCTCCCAACCCTGAATCACTGAGCTACATTCCCAGTACTGGAAGATACAGTTTAGCCTTGTCCCTGGCTTTATTTAGCACCTGTGATCTGGGCATATCTCACTGACCAGGGGAGTGATGTCTTAACTGGGTGTTGGGGAGGAAGAGGTGTATCAGAAAGGTAAATGGCAAGTCCTCTAGTGTGTGGCAAAGCGTCAAACCATCCACACTGGATGCAGCCTCAGCCTGTTGCTAGGGGTCTGTGGGACTAAAGCTCTGAGAAGACACAGGACACTGCAGACTCTCTTGTCCAAAATTGCCCTCCCTGTGTTCCCAGAGGAGCAGGTGGGGCAGATGGTAAAGAAGGAGCTATCGCAAAGTTGCCAAATTATTCTCCAAAGAAAGGTCTATGTGCCAGGCTGGCCGTGTCCCTCTCTGGCTTTTGCTCAAGTGTGCTGCAAAGGAAATTCTGTGGGGGCATAATACTCCTTTGGCAAAATAGTGATGCCCCATTTCAACTAATAGCACCCCAGAGTGTATGGCATTTGGTATAAATGATTTGCCAAGTGGCTTACAGTTTGGTTCATTTAGCTGAAAACACACAAGCATTTGTCAGAAATAGAGGCAATAATTTCTAATCTCATCCCCCTCCGTTGCCGTTATTTTCTGATCGTGTGAGACTGAAGGCCACCATCCTCCCAGTCTCTATTATTCTCAACAGCAGGAATCTTTACTCTTACCTGCCTCTTCCTCTCAGACCCGGATGTCTGTGCAGGTCACTTCTCCGTAGGAGGACCAAATTTTACAACCTAACTCTGAACCACCAATAATGTCTGCCTAGCGCTCAAGTTGAGGGTTCTGAAGCCTGGGCTGAACTGAGGACACTAGAGATGCTTGTTTGTTTTTAAGTACTGCATGGTCACGATCTGCATCTCTTGGACTGCCCACACTTCCCTGTCCTTCTAAATGTGTCACTCACGGGTCCCCATAGGTCCTGCCTCCCTGTTTCATGAAGCTTCCCTGCAGAGACCATACCTTCTTCATGGCTGAACATCTTTATGACTCCAGCTCTCCTGTTAACTGGCTCATTATCCCTTGACTTTTGACCTTGCTCAGGACAAGTCTTAGCGTTCTTTTCCTTATGAAACACTGACCTAGGAGGGCCTATGGGTGCTCAGCATGTAATCAAGCTGTAGTTCTCAAGAAATTTCAGTTTATTGCAAAGGCACTGTGGACCATTCCCTATCCATCCCCACCACACAGGCCCCCAGTTTTGTCTGCAAAGGTGCACCTGTTTCCTGTGGCACCTATATTAACCACTCTTTAAAAGGCTAATAAATATTCAAAGTCTTACCAGGAAAGGAATTGTCCTAATTGCCCCAAACCCACAGTATTTCTTCTGATACTCAGGAAGAAAGCAGTGGCTGTCACATTACTGTGTCTGTGGCTAATTTGAAGACGGATGTGTCACTTTGTTTTAATTCTTCTGTAACGTTGAAGGAGTCCTTTCCAGATGTCTGACATTCAATAAGAGAAGACTTAAGTTTGGATTCTTTTTCCCCCTTTACTTTCCCAAGCTTGGTGAAGACTTCACAAATCTGTGGTGAGTCCTGTCTCCATCAACGCCATTCCTGAAAGACCCATTATCAAATAAAAGCTTCTTGGAGCTACTTAGGACATCAGCAAAGGTGTGACTTCCTTAGTGCCTCTTAAGTGACAGAGAAATCATTACAATTAAGACCTTGCCAAAACAGCTATTGACCAAAAAGAAAGGGTCACCCTAAACTTAAGAATTTGCACCTGGAACACTAAAATGATTAATGGTGTGTTCCCAAGCTGTTTGCCTAAAGGATGCTTTCTTCTTGTTATCCGGGGAAAACACGATCCTAGTCCAACAAAGCTGGGGAAGCCAGCTCTTCTGATGGTGAACTCAACGGTCTGAGAGGCAAGGCCACAGGAGAGGAAACAGAAGCGGGAAACATGGCCACCCAGTGCATCTTTGTTCTTATATTACTGTGAATAACAACTTCAGCACACACATTTTGAGGGCTTTCTCCTCGATTCTGCCCTGGTCTTTTTCTAAGTGTCTAATGCTGCCACCAGGGTATGAGGTAGGGGACCCCGGCTGGCCTTCGACTGTTGCAATGTCCCCACCCCCGTGTGCCCCTCGGGCCAGCAGTCCCAGCAGACAGCGAGGGAGGCTCACAAAGGGAAGAATTCCACGGCTCCGCTCTGAGCTTGTTCATAATTTGTCCCATTGTTCCTCCACTTTGCCGCACGTATGAGATATGTAAGACTCCCGCCGGCTCTGAGACGGTTGTAGCTGCTGGGCACAATGGGGGAGAGGGAAGGCTGCTTTGTGGCCATAGCCTGAAGTCTCCCTGCCTTTGTGACTGCCACAGGGATGCTTCAGAGGCCTCCGCTTGCCTTTGTGAGCGCAATTAAACCCCGGAAGAGGAAGGGTAAGCAGGGAGCTGTCCCTGCACTACTGTTCTTCCTCGGGAGTCACTTCGCCTGGTATTGATGGCGTGGGTGTCCCAGTCCCCAGAAAGGCCAGCAGGCAGCCAGAGGTCCCTGTATCAGGAGAGCCTTCTGAGGCCCCAGCCACACACTCACTCTTGGGAGCATTTTGTTTTATGTGCAGAGAACAAGTACCCATGGATCCTAAGTGAAGGGGCAGAGATGGGAGGTGGATCCAGGCACACTAAGCTAACAGTGAAATGAAAGTGGGAAGTTTTCAAGTGGGAGGGCCCAGCATCGTGATCCTGCCCCTGCACTTCAAAGAGCCAGAAGGAGTCAGAATGCCTTCGCTGTAAGGAAATGATAATGTTTGAGGAGACATATGTCCAACAAACTTCACATTACACAATATATTTACATATGCAAGAACATCATGTGAAGCCTCACACACGTAAACATTTTACATTTTTATACACCCGTTAAAGTAAATTGAAATCTATAAACTTTTTAAACAAACATTTTCAAAATATTGAAGCTGAGCATAGTGTCTCACACCTGTAATTCCAGCCCTGTAACTCAGAGGTGAGGCAGGAAAATGAGCTTCAGGTGACAATCGGCAGGACAGTAGGGAAGGAAGGGAGGGAGGGAGGGAGGGAGGAAGGACAGTCCTTTCCAGAATGGTGTCACATCTGACATCTGAGGTCTGAGGTCTCCATTGCTGTATGATAGAGTGACAGTAGTCCACTTTCCAAGTGACCCACACTTCCCTGGGAAGCGCTCCTCCTGCCCCTCACTCCTGCTCAGTCTTTTTGTTAGACCTGTCCATATTGTACTGTGTGGTACCTGACACACAGACATTTTGAGCCTCGGTTTCCTTAGCTGTATGCTAATGGGAGAAATCTACAGCTGTGTGTGGTCGGGGAGGGCTGGCCGAATCATTTCTTCTGTATGGTTGGGGAGGGCTG
>CABHPH010139665.1:27841-54366 GCA_902168325.1 Peromyscus nudipes
TGGTTGGGGAGGGCTGGCCGAATCATTTCTTGTGTGTGGTTGGGGAGGGCTGGCCGAATCATTTCTTGTGTGTGGTTGGGGAGGGCGGGCCGAATCATTTCCTGCATTTGCTTCCTTTAGTCTTTCCTCCTTTTCATCCCCTCCCTTTCAACATGGCAAAGCAGGTCATGCACACAATCTGTGGAGCACCAGTGTAGGCCCTTCAAGAACAGGGGGTAGGGGAAGCACATGACCACTACTCCAATCAAGAAGCAGGCCATGTTGGCTGCTAACACGTTCGAATTTCCTCATGTGTTTCCTTCTTTCTCACCCAGTTGCCTTTCCACTCCCATGAGATGATTCAGAATGCATGCATATTAACCAGGAAGCTGGTTCATGTTTCTGATCCCAGCACTTGAGAGGACTGGCTTGGAGCTGAGTTCCAGGCCAGCCTGGGCTACAGAATGATGCCTTGTGTGTGTGTGGGGGGGGGGGGCGGGGGGGGGGGGGGGGGGGGGAATACATTGTTAAAAAATCAGCAAAATATTGTTTTAAATAGAAGTGATTTTCAAGTGTCTGTGAAAGCAAAAGGAACATAGAATGAGCCTCCAAATATTCCAGTTTTAATAATGGTTAAGTCATAGTCTTGCCTTACCCACTTACCTTACCCTTATCTTACCCACTTCCTTCTGCTTTAATTTTTTTAATCTTTAAAATTAATTTGTTCTTTGATAATCTCCCACATCTATATAATATACATTCTTACCATCCTCTCTCATCCCATTCATACATCCTTCCTCCCAAAAAGATGCTCTCCCACTATCATATCTTGTGTGTGTCTGGTTTTTGACTCACTGAATTTAACCAGGGCTGCCCTCTTGGACATCCTGCACTAGAGGCTATATCGTGGAAGACAGCATTCCCCCACCCAACAGCCATCAGCCGCCATTAGATCTCCAGAGAGGGGTGGGGGTCCGTGAGCTAGTCCTGCGCTTGTGACTGAATGTTGACTGTCTCCTTCTTGGGCAGGCCCAATGTAGGTGACTGTGGCCACTGTGAGTTCCTAGGTACAATGACCACATCATGCTAGAAGACATTACTCCACAGCCCTTCTCTCCATCATAGATCTCTTACATTTTTTTTCTGCCTTCTCTTTGATGGTGTTCTCTGACTTTCACTTCCTCCTCTTTCCGGTTGTCATGACATCTGCCTGGCACTAATGCCACTTTATGTCTTCTGATTGACAGAAGAAGAAAAGTCCCTGCATTTCATAAGTATTTCTAAACAATGTGATTTTTAGTTTTCCTTATGAGTAACACATCCCGAGTGTCTTCTCCGGCAGTTCAGTTTTTAAATTGAGGTTTGGGTTTGTTCCTGCTGTTCTATTCTGGTTCTTGTGACAGGGTCTCATTATGTGTGGCCTCAAGCATGCGATCTTCCTGCCTTTCCTGCCTCAGCCTCCCAAGTGCTGAGGTCCCAAGAGCCGCCCTTTTCCCCCCAAACTTAGGTTGTCGGTTTCATCACCACTGATGCATGCAACGGTGCCTTTCTCCGTTGGTTACTGTTTAACGTTCCATTTTTAACCACAAAAGCAGCTTGTAGACGATGAGCCTGGGGTTAGAAATACCATTTTACTTAGGAATTATGGACAACGAGGGAAAAATAAGATATGCTAAGCACAGTGGGCATTTTAATCAGGCAATGGCTTGTGTTATAATCTATACTTTCATAAGATCACATGGGCTAGAAGGTGATGAATGTACTAAAAGTACCAATTAAGACAATTACAAACTCCAAGTGGCAGGGGATGATGGTTAGGATGAAGGTCTGTTTTGGGAAAGATGGGAAACTGAGGTGGGCTCAGCATCAGCTCGTCCGGCTGGTCACACTCAGAGGCCAGTCCTGGGATTCTCTCCTCTCTGTTCTGATTCTGCACCTCTGCTTTGGACCATCCTCTGTCCAAATCTGTCAGATCCTGTCTGTCCTTCCAGGCCCCACTCACAGGCTGCTTCTCATTTGCCTGGCTCCAATGGGCATGACCCTTGGCACTCCATCTCCAAAGCCTGCTTTGTGTCCACAGCCAGTGCACCTTGATCTGGGGATACTGGCACACACCTTCTTCACCTCACTGCTAGGAAGCTGAGCGACCACCCGCCAATCCCTTTCTGGGTCCGGGCATCAGCCTCCCCATCTCTAGACAGGGAGCTGTGGTTCAGTCTTCTCCAAGATCTTTTTTCAGACTGTGTGACCCGCTGACGTCTCTCTCTTGTCTCATGACATTAAACCAGTGGAACTGAAAAAGCACGTTGTCATTTTTATCATTTCACCCAGACTCCTACTGAGGAAATATCGACTATTGTAATCTAAGCAATCATCACGTGTCAATAGGCATTTACTCTGAGTTCTAGATGGTGTTTTATGAAGACTGAAAACAGGGAATTTGAGAATATAGACTACTGTGCCCGGCGTCGTCACTACCTCTTCCCTTCGACTCTTCTCACTTACTCGCGTGGGTCCTTCCTGGTTCCGATCACAGGAGTGGTCACGGTGTGTGTGGGCCAGGGGGCAATCGTAAGTATGGACATATGTGCTGAGATCACAGGTCATGCACGTTTCTCAATTGTTCTCCAGACAGGATCTCTCACTGAACCTGGTGTTCATGGATTCAGCTAGACGGATTGGCCAGCAAGCCTCAGGGGCCTGTCTATATCCACCTTCCAAGTCCCAGGTTTATAAGTAAGTGGCATCGTAACTGTTATTTTTTTTTAACACGGGAGCTGGAGATCAGACTCAGGTCCTGATGCTTACAAGACAAGCCCTTTACCAACGGAGCCATCTCCCTAACCCGTTGCTTTATTTTCTTTGAATGTGGTAGTAGTTTGTATATGCGTCTGTGTGCTGTCAGCATCTGTGCACCCAGATGGGGGCTGTTAGAAGAACCTTGTCATTAACTTGACTGGACAAGTGGCCTGGTGACTGGTTACAAATTATCTAGTCCTTTTCCTGTTGTTACAGGTTGATTTAACATGATGGGTTCCGGAGATGCCAGCACAGAAGGACAGCATCTCCTCCTTGCTTGGATTCCAAACAGGCAGCTACCAGCTCCGATGCCAGCATCTGAAGCATTGAGACTGCTGGATGCTCTGCTCAGAGGTGCTAACAGATCTGGCTCCTGAGCAGAGGTCTTGGCGGAGAAGATGCTTTCCCCAAGTTCAGCATTTCCTGGGCATCTGTTATGCTCTTGGAGAAGTTTCCGTCTCTATTATCAGAGCTTCCAAGAGTAAAGGTATCAGCTCTGTAGCCAGAGAAGTGGGATCCCAACTTGACCAGTGCTCGAGAGACAGGCATACCGGAGTGCTACTCCAGTGCGGAGCATGTAACTGAGGAAGCCTTTTAGAATCATTGAAATGGGCATTCAAGGATGGACTGAAATGAGCCAATTGGAGAATGTTATCCAGGGAAGTGAAGGAGCATCCACAGAAGGTTTCATGCAAAGTAGGGACTTGAGCGAGACCAGCAGGAAGGGGCATCTTAAGGACTGGTAGGAAGCAAGAAAGCAGGAGTGAGGGCTGGAGAGACAGCCCAGCAGTTAAGAGCTCTGGCTGCTCTAGCAGAACACTAGAGTTCAGTTCCTAGCACCCACATGGTGTCTCACAACCAAGTGTTACTTCAGTTCCAGAGGTTCCTACACCCTTGTCTGGCCTCCACAGGCACCAGACCTGCACACGGTGCACAGATACACATGCAGACAAAACATACACCCATATGCATAACATTTTTAAAAATTTTAAATTATAAAGAAAAAATAAAAGCAGGAGTGAAGGTCAGATTTGAGCTGTAACCTTGGCATATGACACGTGTCAATATTTCTAGGCAGGAGACCTTCTGTTAGATATTAGACATGAGTCTAAGGGGAGCAAGTAGGACAGAAAGACATCCTTGAGGAGTTTAAACGAGAAAGGTGTGAGACATTGGCCATGAACTAAAGGCAGACAATTATAGAGCCACTAAAACAAACAGGCGGTCTTGCTGAACACCTGGAGGAAGAGAGAGGGATGGAGATTTCTAAACTGAGTAAGTGGGTGAAGGTAGATGCCGACCAAGAACAGTGACCACTCCCCAGTAGAAACTCTGTGAATCAGAGTGTGGAATAGGTGTCAGGGTCCTTTGTCTGCCTTCCTGCTGTTTGCTGACAGGTCACGGTTCCTAGCCTTGTCCCCTGCCAGTGACCGGTGCACTGTCACCAACCAAGGCTCTCTGTCCTAGGACTCTGTGGCCCAGTCTTCTTGCCATTTGTGGATAGTCTGCTGATCCCCCTGTGCCACACAGTCTGCCACAGGACAGCAGCTGGAGTGCTTGCCTCCATGCACAGGGCCCTGAGGTTCCATCTCAAACAGTGAAATCAAATCAAAACAAAACAAAACCATGTGCCCCATTCTTCAGGTTCCTATCATCGCCTCGAATGTGTGACCCCTGTCCCTGTCCCCTCCCACTACATATTTTCTTTCTCTGTATTCCTTTCTGATCTTCATAACACAGTCTCTGATGGGAGATGTGGAATAAAGCAATACCCGGAGGCTTTGCCCACCTTCCCTGTGAGCCAGGTATTTCCCATAGTTCCCTGTGGAAGTTAAGGTCAGTGAGGAGGGACACCATGGTATACAACTCCAAGGGCACTGCTCACAAAACCCACAGTGGCTGCTCTAGCAGATTCATCTGTACATGTTGCCCATGAGAACAAGGAGTTCTTGTACTTCTTGAGTTCAGGGCCTAAGCGTGGTGTGTAGCCCAGAGAGAGACCCCAAGAAATGATGTAATGAATGAAAAGAAGAGAAGAAATGATGCAGCACTCAAGGACTGTGGGAGCAAAAGGACAAGGTCAGACTCTGTTTAGGACACACTGAGCCTGAATCACCCATGGATGCATCTCAGAGGTTGATTTGCACAGGACAAGGGTAAAAATGAGCCCAGGCAGCCTCTATGAATCGCGAGTCTTCATGATATTGGAGCCCTTCACTCCATTCTTGCAATGAAGAATGCAACGGCTGAGGATTTATTTGTTTTCTGACTGCTTTTTATCCATTGCTCATGAGATACTTGATTATAAATATTGCTTGGACATTCTCATCAGGAAACTATCAGGAAAATTCTACTGTGTTCTACATTCTATAGGAAATCAGGTAAGAACAGGGGCTGCTGGGAGATTTGCCGTCTCTGTTTATTGAGAACCTGCTATGGGCCAGACGTTTTCTCAGGCTTTGGTGATACAGTACAGACAGGAAAAAGTAATGGCATAGGATCATATGTGTGAAACTCAATTATTAATGAGGAAAAGATATACATAAACACAGTTCTCAGCTAATAAGGATTTGAATATGGATTTGAAACACTTTATTTTATTTTTATGTATATGGGGGCTTTGCCCGCCTGTGTGTCTGCACCATGTAAATGCAGTGCCTGAGGAGGCCAGAAATAGGTGTTCATCTTGGGACTGGAGTTACAGATAGTTGTCAGCTGCCATGTGGGTGCTAAGAAGTGAACCCTGCTCCTCTGTAAGAGCAGCCACTGTTCTTAACAGTTAAACCATATCTCTAGCCCCTGGAATATTAAATTTTTACATTGTGATGTGGCAAAAGCAATATCCATTCATTAGAAGCCGCATGTCTAATTTTGAATTTTTTTCCCCAGCTGGTGACACGTGACAGGAAACTCCTGTATGATGGTGGCCGTCAGCAAGGTCAAAGCTTTCATTCAGTTTCTAGAGCACCATCGTGTAACTGTATCCTGTATTCCAGGCAAACTCTCATTTCTTGTGTATCTCACTGTGCTGAGAGCTAGCGGCAGGGCACTATGGTCGTGCCCAGGCATCAGGACTCAAGGAACAGAAGCATAACGCAAGACAGAAGAGAGGTAACGCATTGGCTCGTGTCACTGACGACCCCAGTCTGCATCTGACTCAACATATTAATTGCTTTTGTGTTGCTGTAGTGCCAGTACCTGACAGAAGCAACTTCAGGGAAGAAAGATTTATTTGGGCTCACAGTTTCCAGACCATCATGGCAGAGAAGGCAGTCAGTTAGCTCGTTGTGATGGACAAGAGTAGACAGCAAATAAAGACCCAAGAGTGGATGTGACCTTCAAAGATCTACCCTTTGGAGAGTAAGTGCTCCAGTGAAGTCCCAGGACCGGTTCCTAATCCCCCAACGCTACTCTGCATCTAATATTTTATCTAAACATGTCGTAGCAATGTAGTAATTACAATACACCAAACTTGGATGATAACCCCAGGACATAAATAACACCAGCAATATGCCAGCACTAGGTTGTTGTTTTTCTGTTGGCTTAGCAAGGTGCACCTGAATCTACTGACGTTTTAACTACCATCTGTGCCCCATGGTCCAGCAATCAGCTGCTCAAACTGGCAGGATTTCCAGTCCCACTGGCACTGGCCCTTCTGGCTGCCACCAAATGTAGCTTTTAACTAAATCTCTATTGTTCTATTAGCAATAAAGACTTGGGAGTCAGATGTTGGGGTGAAAACCTGCTAGCTCAGAGAAGCTGAAAAGCAACCAGCTGACCTTCCTTTTTGACTGGAGATCCAGCAAGAGAAGTGTCTCTCCATTTGTCCCAAACCAAAAAGACTGTGCCTGTGCATGTCTAGGTCCCTCCCTCCTCCTTCATGTGTGCCTCTCTATCTGTATTCCTGGCTCCTCCGTCTTCTCTATGGCTAATTCCTGTCATCTAGTCACTGGCTCCACCCCCGAGGTCCAAGGTTAATTTTATGAACACAGTCCCAGAGTTTCACAGCATGATCAAATATCCTGCAACACTAGGTTTTCTAAGCATCATGCCATAGAGGCCACACAACCTTCCATGAGGTGATGGATGTGTAAGGCTGTGTTCTGCTTCTCCAACAAACATCCGCAATGGCAGTGCCTTGTAGTAACAGAGATCTGGTTTTGGCTCACACTCATGCTTACTGTAGGTTGACTTCAACTTGGTCCCCAGCTGTCTTTGCCTTTGGACTCAGGTTGAGGAATTTTACACATGAAGATTTGTGTTTCCTGGGAGGGGAAAGTGGTGAGAGCAAAATCAGCCTCTTCCTGGAGGCAGCGAATTCCACTTCTACCAACATTCCTTTGGCCAAACCAAACATGCAAGGCAAGGGTGTATCTCCCTCTCATGAGGAAAAGCAAAAGTTCTGAACAGTAAGATGATCTACCAAGGACAGGAAGCATGATTAACATTGTTGGCTCCTTAAGGCTGCCAAAATGAGTGACACAAACTGGCTGGAACAGTGGGGCCTATTTTTGCTACAGCTTGAAAGGCCCAAAGTCAGATAAGAAACCACTCCATGCTGCCTCCAAAGACCTCCTTCATTCTTCCTAGCCTTCTGTGGTCACTGGCCATCTTTGGTGTTCTTTCCTTGCCTTAACAGCTGCTCAGTGCAATCATGACAGTCTCCTGTTTGTCTATGCCAATGACTTCTTCTAAGGACATAAGTCACTATACTAGGTTCTCCTTAACACAGTTACATCTGCACAGACCTGCTGTGGACTAATTCTCCTGTACACTATAAAGATTTGTCACTTGAATTGGTTTAATAAAATGCTGATTGGCCAGAAGCCAGGCAGGAAGTGGTGGGGTGACCAAACTAAGAATGCTGGGAAGAGTCAGGAGTTGCCAGCTAGATGCAAGATGAGAATACCACCCTGAGAAAAGGTCCCAAGCCACATGGCTAAACATAGATAAGAATTATGGGTTAATTTAAGTGTAAGAGCTAGTTAGTAATAAGCCTGAGCTACTGGCTGATCATTTATAAGTAATATTAAGACTCCAAGTCAATTATTTGGGTAGCAGCTGTTGGGTATTTGGGAACAGGCAGGCAGGAGAGAAATTTCTGATCACACAGACCTTACTTCCAAATGAGGTTACATTTACAGGCACCTGGGTTTAGGGCTTGAAGTACCTTTAGAGAGGACATAATTTAACCTATAGTATCTATTTCAAGGATGAGGGAATTGGTACAAAAGCTAACCAAGTAGCATGGATGAGTACACAATTTGGTGTGATGAATTCAGAATCAAACCTAAGCACTTTGATTCTATGCCTGTCTGTTAACCACTGAACCATTCTACCTAGGTAAAGATGGCAGACTCTTCACATTGATGCTTCAGCTCTGCGTCTGACAAGTTTGTCTGAACTCAGCTCCCACATCGCTCAGTCTCTCTGACTGACATGAGATCACCTATTCTTTCCATCAGGGTTGCTCATTGCTCAAGGATAACCCAGCATAATGGGTAAGCACTTTGGAAGAACCAAATCTGTCACACAAAGCAAAGCGATATCATTAGCTGAGAGAGAGGTGCATGTGGTAAGATGTTTCCTACTGTCCTCACCAGAAACCTGATGCCTCTGAAAGGTAAAAACATCATGGTGCAATCAAACTGGTCTCCAGCTCTGCTGTTTCAGGGTCTCCACAGTAACCCTATGCGATGGCCAACATTGACTGTCAACAAGTCAGCATCTAGGAAGGTGACAACCCCTGGACATGTCAGTGAAGGAGTTTCTAGATTGGACTAATTGCATTGTGGGAAGACTCACTCTAAATATGGGTGGCATTGCTGAATGAGCTGAAGACCTGCCTCATCAAGGAGAAGTGAGCCGAGCACTTAGCACTGTCTCCCCCTCTTTCCTGACTGCAGGCACAATGTAACCAGCTACCTCAAGCTCCTGCACGGTTAGGGTCTGCGAGATGTCCCCCAAAGACCACCAGTCACCATGCAATCAGCAAAAGCGTTTATTATACCACATGTATATGGGGTCACTCACCTGTACAAAATGGCGATGACCTTGAAAGAGATGTATAAGCTCCTTTTAAGCACAGCTAAGGGGAGTTCCTAGGGCAGTTAGGTCATTTAGTCATTTTACCTGGCTTAAACGAGTAGCAATTATGTTAGTATGTTCTAATTGGCCAGGGTTAGTTAGGGGCTGGTTAAGGCTACAGCTTTTCCGTTCTTTGGCAAGTCTGGACAGGTCCTGGGCTTTGTCCTGTTTTGGTTATCACCTGTGGAAGAGGGAGGGGTTTGGCCCAGGCATATGTGCCTTGTCCAGTGTCAGGGGCATTGGTGATTGATTGCCCTTGGTTTGTGAACTGAGGGCTAACTACTAACTAAGTTATTAGGGGCCTGTCACGACATTTGCCTGACCCTCTCACTTACATGGACTGTATCCCCCTTGAACTGTGGGCCAAAACAAACCCTTCCTTCCTTGACGTGCTTCTTGTTGGGTATTTTTATCACAGTACAAGAAAAGTAACAAATCCAGCATGAAACTGTGATATGTAATACAAGAATTCATTGTATAAAATATACATATTTAATGGGGTGTGAGAATAACCTGAAAACTTAATGGCTGAATGGGTAAAATGTGTTGGATTGAGTGGTAATGGTACCTCTAGAGGGTCGAATTCCTGAGATAAACACTCTTTGTTGTTGCTCCTGGGAAGCCAATTTGAACAATATTTGTCTCATTTGCAACTCAAATGGTCCTTCATAATAATATCAATTCTTTCTTAGACTTGTTGATGTCCATTATACAGCTCTCACAAAATCTGCCCTGCTCTCCTCTCAAGGGAATACTTGACTACTTCTAACCCAGTGGCCCTAGCTTCTGCAGGTGTTTACTCCCTTGGTGACGTCAATCTTTGCTCTTCAGCCAAGACCTTACCACACACCTGCAGGATCAATGAGGTCCATGTTTTTTTTTTGTTTTTTTTTTTGTTTGTTTTTTTAGAGCTGAGGATCGAACCCAGGGCCTTGCGCTTGCTAGGCAAGCGCTCTACCACTGAGCTAAATCCCCAACCCGAGGTCCATGTTTAACCTCCCTGCATGTGTGAGCCGCACTGTGAGCTCAATGGTATATGTCTTGCGCTGGCTAGTTCTATGTCAACTTGACACACGCTAGAGTTATCTGAAAGTAGGGGACCTCAACTGAGAAAATGCTTCAATTAGATCCAGTTGTAGGGCGCTTTCTTTCTTTCTTTCTTTCTTTTTTTTTTTTTTTTTTGGTTTTTTTTTTGGTTTTTCGAGACAGGGTTTCTCTGTGTAGCTTTGTGCCTTTCCTGGAACTCACTTGGTAGCCCAGGCTGGCCTCGAACTCACAGAGATCCGCCTGGCTCTGCCTCCCGAGTGCTGGGATTAAAGGCGTGTGCCACCAATGCCCGGCGGGCATTTTCTTAATTGGTGGTTGATGGAAAGGCCCAGCCCATTGTGGGTGGTGCCATCCTTGGGCTGGTGATCCTGGGTTCTATAAGAAAGCAGGCTGAGAAAACCATGAGGATCAATCAGTAAGCAGCATCCCTCCATGGCCTCTGCATCAGTTCCTGCCTCTAGATCCCTGCCCTGCTTGAGTTCCTGCCCTCACTGTTTTTGACGATGAACTGTTACATGGAACTGTGAGTGAAATGAACCCTTTCCTGCCCAAATTGCTTTTGGTCATGGTGTTTTATCACAGCAACAAAAACCCTAACTAGACAAGTCCCCTTCAGTTTCTTCCTCTTGTCATAATTCTTGTGCATCTAGGTGTAGGTGATGAAATGTGATAGCGGTGTCCATGTATGGCATTGCATCGGGCAACTCTGTGTCTTCTTTGTAGGGCTGAGTGGACCCTTAGGTTCTCCACTGTGGTTTTTCATTTTTTTAAAACTTCTTGGAAACTGTAAAACTCATAGTCAAAAACTTCAAACAAGCTGGGTGGCACACACCTTTAATCCCAACACTGGAGAGGCAGAGGCAGGCAGATCTCTGTGAGTTTGAGGCCAGCTTGGTCTACAAAAAAATTCCAGGACAGCCAGGGCTACTGCCTCGAAAAACAAAACAAAAATTAAAGTGAGCTGGGCATTGTGGTACACACTTTTAATCCCAGCACTCAGAAGGCATGGTTTGAGGCCAGCCTGATAGATACAGAGAAAGCTTTGGATCATCCAGGGTCATATAGTGAGACCCTGTCTCAAAAAAGGGAATATCCACTTCTTATGCTCCAGAGGCATCTCATACTTATTGAGGGTGATAAATGTCCTTCTAGATCTTCCTCTCTGTGGGTACACATACGTGTTTCCAGACTTCATTGTACCTCTCAGTTGCCCATCTTCCTTTTCTTTACTTCCTTCTGTCCTTAGCCCTCCTTTGTAAAGCCCATGGACAGCACAGCGTGGACAGCCGTGCACTGCCGGCCTGAAGGAGTGCTGTACAGTGGGGTTCCTTTCAACCACCTCTTGGAGTTCTTCCAGAACAAGATCCCATCCTATCTGACAGTCTTGCATAAAGCCCCGCAGAGAATTCAATTTACAGAGCATTTTCTTTGACCTCTTCAGCAATCCTGGATGATAATCCAAGCCAATAAAATGAGCTGTTTTCTCGTGAACCAATGAGAAAGACTCAGAAAGAGCCAAGTTGCTGAACTTTGACCTTTTGAATGTTCTCCACGGGTCCACGCGTTCAAGACTTGGTCACCAGCTTGACACCCTGGGATGGTGATGGAGGTCATGAGAGGTGGGTATTAGCAGAAGGACTTCAGGTCATCCGGGCAATGATCTTGTGGAGGACTCTGTAGATCTGGCTCTTCCTGCTTCTGCCTGTCACTTCATTTCTTCCAGAAGAGTAGTTTTACTCTGCCCTGCACATTTCCCAACATGTGCTATCTTATCACAGGCCCAAAACAATGATGTCAAATCAATAAACTTTAGTTTCCTCCACTATGAGCCTAAGGAACCCCCTTTCTCTTTATAAGCTGATTGTCTCGGGTGTTTGCTAACAGTAAAGGAAAGCTGACCCACACACAATTGCAGGGAATCTCGACTACGCTGAAGGTCCTTATTTTCCCAGACTACCCTCCACTGGGGAGGATAGCAGTCATAGTGTGGAGGGTCTGAAAGTAGCTTGAGAGAAACTAACGGGACACAACCAGAGACAGCAAGTGACAGGGGCAAGAAAGACCCTCAAGACTTCGGTTAAAATGGTAAGAGAGTGAGCCCAGGCTTCTATATATATGAAGGGAGTTTGGGGATGGCATAAGGCCAGGGCTTCATTGCCTGGTGCAGAAGGACTTGTGACTCAGAGGTTGAGGCTTCTGTGAGAAAGGACATCGCTCATGGGTGCTTCTATTTTCCAAACAAACTCCACCAAACCAGCCTGCAGTCGTCCCTGATTTCATGCAAACGAAAAGCCTGCTTAAAGGGGAAGAAAAAACCCTCGGAGTTCGAGTACATTCGGTTCTCAAGTACCAGGGATCATGTTATATTTTGAAATAAAAATTGTAATTGGATTATGCTCAATTGCAGCTGTAATAGGATTGGATCTTGGTATGGAATATGAACAAGGTCAGCCTACAGGAAGTAATTCATTCCTCTAATGACAACGTCTTGGTCTATGAAACAAAGATCAAAGCTCATTCAAAAATAAATGCATTTAATGGCACAGTAGTTAGAGAAGTCTGGAGAATTCATTTTATTTTCATTGTATAATATCTGTTTCTCATACAGTTGTCTCGCTCTCTGCCACTTTTTTATTCTTACGACTTCGCATGGGTTTGATTAGCTTAATTAGAGTTAATGTCTTGGGAGCAGAATGCGGGACTGTGAAAGTTTGGGTTCTTGAAGACTTTGAAAAAAGAGAGCTGTTGGCCTTGCTCTACATAAATTCAGAATTGGAGGGGTCTGATGACTATTATCATCTTAAAATAATTGAAGCGCTGCTAAAAATAAAGAGAAGAAGGAGAAAAATTGAACCTGAATAAAAGGAGTGGAGTGAGCCCAGATTTGGATATAATTCTTGCAGCAAATTGAGCTTAAATCTCAAGTCTTAGGTAATTTAACATGAATGCCAAAAAATTATTTTTTTTTCCCCGTGGAGCTGTTAAAAAGTGTGGTCTTCTCAGGTTTACAACATTGCCTTTTATTTTCTTCTGTTATCTGTGGCTCCGTGTAAGATGAAGGGGACGTTACAGGGAAATGCCATGGCAGACCAAAGTCCTGACAGATCTTTACTTATTAGCCAGCATGGGGTCTTGCATCTGGAGCCAGCAGGTCTTTAAGGAAAACAGACAGCATCATGGCCTCCTTAATGGGCTTCAAGGACCAGGCTGCCCATTCCTTCCTCATTAAGCCAATGGGCTAGCCTCAGACTGAGCACGATGATGGACTTTCTAGCCACCTCCTAGCTGAGAAGGAAGAAGAACTCCCACACATCTGGGCATGAGCAGAGCTCAAAGGCAGGTGGGGTGTGCTTGCAGTCTGTGGCTCAGGAGGCTGAGGAAGGAGGCTGCTGTGTACCCAGGAGTTCAAGACCATTCTAAACAACACAGTGAGGTGTCCGTCTCAAATAAAGAGGAAGCAGGTTAGAAGATGAGTATGGTTCTAAAATTTCTTTGCTTTGAGGATCTGCCCTTTAAATTCTAAAACACGCCGGGCAGTGGTGGCGCACGCCTTTAATCCCAGCACTTGGGAGGCAGAGCCAGGCAGATCTCTGTGAGTTCGAGGCCAGCCTGGGCTACCAAGTGAGTTCCAGGAAAGGCGCAAAGCTACACAGAGAAACCCTGTCTTGGAAAAAAAAAAAATTCTAAAACACTACCCTAATCAATTAGGGGTAGTATGAGAGAGGACACTCATTTAGTTATCATACATATGGACTTGTTAGTTACACATTGTACTCAAGACCAGGGAAAGTGGGGTTAAAACCTCCCACAAGGAAAGAATAGCCACAACAAAAACCAAATTTCTCTTTAATCCCAGCAGAGGAAGGCAGATATCTGTGAGTTCGAGGCCAGCCTGGTCTACACATCAAGTTCCAGGACAGTCATGGCTACCCTCTCTCAAAAAACAAAAATCACAAAACAACCACAAAAAACCAACCAACCAACCAAACAAACAAAAAAACATATTTCTAACAATGTCAGAAAGCACAGAACAGGCTAATGCCACAAATAGAAATTATTGGAAGTTATTTCCATTCTTTTAAATTCCTCTTTTACTTTTAACTTTTGTAATGTTAGAGACTGGATCCAGGGCCTGTACATGTTAGACACGTTCCTAACCACTGAGCTACACCACCAGCCTACCTCCTTCTTTAAGACCCTCCCATCCCTCATTGCTTGCTTTCTCACATAAGGTCTTACTGTGCTGGCCACACTGGCCTGGGGCTGACAATGTGAGGGAGTCTGGGTGTTGTGACTTTCCTGTCAGCCTCCAGGTGATGGGATCTCAGGTGTGTGCTGCCACATCTGGCTTTCCCATTCTTGTGAGCAACATGCTTGGTATTTAAAAATTAATATTTAAGCTTCCTTCTAGAGATGTTTTTCTTATAAAGAAGTCTTAATCACCATTGATTACAATGTATGTTGATGAAGTAAATACTTTGTCAAGTGGACATTTTGATCTAATTTCACTTCTGAACATTTATCTAAATTACCTATTGTTTTTCATTCCATTTCTGACAAACACGGTGTTTTGATATTTTTCAATCTCATTTTAATGTTTATCCCTACCCCCACCCATTCCGGGTTCTATTTCCTTGATAATGGACCAGTTCAGAGCTAATTCATTCACCTCTTCAATAAACACAGATTCAGAGTCTTCTCTGAGGCAGGCTGGGCTCTGGGTGCCGGGGGCCAGCTCACAAGAGAGCTTATTGTCGGCATGGTACCACCAATGACGACAGATCTCCCTCCTACTTTAGATTGTCTGTCTAGTTTCCATTCACATTGAAAGCCCAGACCAACCTTGGCCCCGTCACTGCCAGGTCTTTACGGAGCCGCTCAGCATTTACTTCTGATGGCCACAGCCACCTGTGGAGGTGTGGATGGAGATGTACCCCCCAGTATCAAAAGTCCTGATGTCCTTTTGGGGTGGATCACTCACTACTAAGTGACCAAGAACAATGACATCTCGGTCTGTTTTCTCTTGCAATACTCAGCACAGTGTGACGAACTCTTATCCCAGAAACTACTGGTCCTCTGTCTGAAAGTCAGCAGCCTTTGACCAGCACTGCCCTACCCAGTTTCCCACCTGACAATCACCCTTTCCTTCCAAAGATGGGCATTTTTATTAGGATCCAGAATCATCCGATTTAAATGAAAAGATGCCCACATCAGGAGATAAGGCAGGCATTCTTTGTCAGCTGCTTTTCTTCTGTTAGGAGTCCCACCTATCGGGACCTAAAGTAAACTGTGAGCTGTGGAGACTTCAGACCACAAACATTTCTAGTCTCACAATGTGAAGAATGGTGGGTGAAATCTGGACTTGGCTTAGCACAATGCTTCTGATTGGGAAGGCCACACCGGCAGGCCCCGTCCCTCACCGGCTGTTGTTTGACATTGGCATTTGGACCTCTTCGTAAAGTTTCTCACAGTGTGGGAGGTGTCCCCTTTGCAGGGAAGCCTTTCCTAAAGAGTCTGTGTGGTCGGAGTCCTGTTTCTTTGGGGACAACACGCAGGTCTGTGGAAGGAGATCTGCACATTGAACTTCTGCAGACTTGTGAGCCTCCTGCACCGACATGCGGAAAGCTGGCAATGTGCCTCGTTCAATTCTGTTTCCCCCAAATCTTCCACTTTCTTTAGCGCATGGTTGCTGCTCAGTGACAATTTGCTGCATCGAGTGAACGAGTGTGTGTGAGGTTACAGAAGAATAAAGCGAGGATTTCTCTCTGCGAGACTTCATTAATGTCTCTTCAATTTTCTTTTTGATGGCGTCAACACTTCCACAGCACTTCCTTCACCTCCTCAGACTCTGGAGTACCCTCCACAAGGCCTACTGGTGGCCTTGTTGGCAGACTTTCGTGTGACTTCTTCCGAGGAAGCAGAGAAATGGTCTCCAGTGCGCACTTACAGCAAAGCTCCATTTACACTTCCTCGCATCTGACATCCCGTCTCTCCCGGCATGGGATGGGGTGGGATTGCCCTCTCCTCCTGATTTGACAATTACTGCTCCAGGTTAGTCTCTGAACCCTTTTACAACCGAACTTCTGTGAGCCCGTTTGCTGCCAACATTTGGTCAGGAGATGAGTGGAGACTAAAGGGATTTAAGAGCTATGTGGGGCAGCTTTGTTCTGGGGCCGGCGTTGGTGCCACTGTGGTCTGGAGAGGTTTTGTGCTCCGAGTTTGATTATTTGCTAGTTTTGGCAACCATTGAGATGTTAGATCTCATATTGTTTCTATCATTTTTTATAGTTTCTTGTTTAACTCTTTGCCGCACATATCAGCCTCGCATCCAGACTCTTGAACTTGATTTAAAACAGAAGCAGCGGCGGTGGCGCCTCCTGTTTTTCTTGGGGCTCACCTGGCAGGCGGAGTCTGGGCTGTTATAGGACATTGCTTCTCCTCTCCATGTTAGTGAACAGGCCTGTGCGTGGTCAACACAGCCTCAAGCCTGTGGAAGCCAAAAGGAAAATCAAGTCCAGCCATCAGCGCATACTGCTATGGTCTAGGTATTACATATGCGTGTATTTCAAGTTGATTCTAATTTGATATATTGATGCTTTCCCCTTCTCTTCTCTGCTCTTATTTTTGCAGTGCTATAGATGGAACCCAAGGGTCTCATGTATACCAGGCAAGTGGTCTTCCATTAAGTTACACCTTCAGCCCCACACTTCTTTTTAAAACACTTGGGCCTACCTAGCTTTCTCCCAATTATTAACTATTTCCCAAGAATCTTACCATTCAGTATACCATATCCAAGAAAACCACCTCACTCTTGGTTCTGCTTCTTTAAGTTTTTTTTTTTTTTTTTTTTTTTTTGCCATCTTGGGGATTGGGGACATGACTCAGCGGGTAAAGTGCTTGCATGAGTCAGGACCCAAGTTCCAATCCCCAATACCAACATAAAACCAGGGATGGCAGTGTACAGCTGTAACCCCAGTGCTAGGTGCAGGGGTTAGAAACAGATGTGTCTCTGGGGCTCACTGGCCAGCCAGCCTAGCTGAAATTGTGAGAGATCCTGCCCCCCAGATAAGGTGGAGAGCATTAGAGGAAGAAACTTGAAGTCCACCTCTTGCCTCCATAAGTGCACATACAGATGTACTCCCTGCACTAACACGTACACACACACACACACACACGCACACGCACACGCACACGCACACACGCACGCACGCACACACTCCCAAGCCATTTTAAATAACTGTTGAAGAAATCATGCTTCCGTGCTCCCCAACCAGTCACTCCAAACACTAGTGTGTCCTCTGAGACTGTGCAAAGGGATAGCCACCTCCCTGCATCTGTCCTACAGAGAGTGGCTGCTGGCTCTGTGGACTGAGAACAAACAGGAGGCTGCATTGCCATCAGCTCGTAACTGTGAGCTAATGCTGACATTTTTATGGCCACTTATTATACTATTGGTTTTTCAGTTCATAACTTAGAATCATATTGATAGGAACATGACATCCAAGCCCTGGGAAGTCAATTCCAGGTCCTGGACTCTTGTATGCCAATACTGTTAGTTGCTATGGTAGGGACTTAACAAAACCCCACAGGCTCTGGGTGGAACTGTCTGGATTCTGTAAGGTTGAAAACCTGTAGTGACATAGGCAGAAATCTGAGTAACATTGACACCTGGCTATTGATGCCAATTGCCTGAAAGTAATAGGTGGGTATGGTTTCAGATGACATTAGGAAGCAGCCTCCTCTTTCCTGTCTGTCCTTGTGGATTTATATAGTTCTAAAAAAGAAAGATATACTTTTATCTTTGTGTGTGTGTATGTGTGTGTGTGTGTGTGTGTGTGTGTGTGTATGAGTGCAAATGGCCACATAGCTTAAAAGCTTCAGATCCCTGGAGCTGGAGTTAAAGATGTCTGTGAGGCACCTAATATGAGTGCTGGGAAATGAACTCAGGTCTTCTGCGAAAGCAATGCAAACCCTTAATGGCTGAGTCATCTCTCTAGCCCCTAGTTAAGGTAGTTCTGTGTGAGCCACAGAAAAACCGACAGCTCATATGACCAATGTACTAGAAGTGTATTTCATGTTCGTATCAAACTCAATTAGAGTTGGGGATCAGAAAGGCTCTGCTCCAGGCAGCTGTGCAATGAAGAAGCTGGTTCCATCTGCGACTCCGCCTAACTCCATTTATCCCATGGGGAGAAAGACAGTGCAAAACCTTGTACGGAAGCTTTCATGTGCCAACATTCACTAAGCACAGTTTAATGGCATGGCAGCTGTACCAATGTCCTCAAGGAAGATAGATCTCATAGAGCTCTTAGCTCCCCAAAGGATCTGTGCTCTGAGCCCCGCTCCCGAGTTTTGCCCTTACAAACATGTGCGCAGAAGTATGTTTATTAAAGAACACATGGCTGATTTGAGATGTGGATCTGGTGCCTGGCATTGGTGTAGAGCATCCTGTAACTCAGAGATCTGTGGCCAGCACAGCTCAGGCCCCAAAGAAACAATTCCTTCCCCTCCAGCTTTGGGTCCTCCAAATGAGAGGCAGCTGGGTACAAACCAGAAAGGGCTGGGGGTCTTCTTACTGAAATAACAAGATGAAGACAGCATCGGGAGAGCAGGAGGGGGTCTGCAATGGACGATCTCAAGGAAACAATTAACCACTAATGCCTTCAAGTCAGACAGGGAGTCTGATGTGGATCCCACATCTAGGGATGAGAATGGATGCCTAGGAGGAAGGAGCACCCACTTCTCACTCACTTCTTGCTTCCCAGGTGATACTGGGGAAGGTTAGAAGGGAGCTTTACCCTTTGAGTGTACTACTCTGAAGGTGCATTGTCTAGATGAACCTGGGATTGTTGCCTTAGGCAAGTAAGAATTCAGGATACCCTCCGGTAATCTAGAGACCCAGGGAGGACACTGCATGTTAGCTTCATTAATAACTTTAAAATGTTTATGCGTGTGCATGGTGAGCTCCCCTTTAGTGGGGAGACTGAGCCCCAGCTTTTCTTAGAATTTAGATGACACCATTTTCTTCTCTGATTCTGTGGAAAAAAGCACGTGACTTTTGAGAGACCCGTTGGCACAAGCCAGCCTCCTGATTCAGAGTCTGGAGTCTGGTGAAGACAACCCAATCACAGTGAGTCATTGGACATATGCTGGAGATTAAGAACAAAGGCACCTTCAGTTTTCTTGATGAATTTGGACAAACACACGGACTCGGGAGCCATCAGCAGCCACTCTAAACTGCTACAGGCGTGTTGTGTGGATCCGAACGAGAATGTTCCCCATAGGCTCAGGTATAACAAGGTCAAAACAACTTGGAGAAGAGTTTATTTGGGCTTATAGTTACAAGAGAGTAACAGTCCATGATGCCAGAGTGAGTGGAAGTATGGTGGCGGAAGCAGGAAGCAGAGAGCTTATGCTCTGAACTTCAAGCAGGAAGCCGAACGAGCAAACTGGGAATGGTGGGTGGATTTGAAACCTCAAAACTGACCCTCAGAGATATGCTTCCCCCAGCATGGCCACACCCCCAAGCCTATTCAAACAGTGCCACCAAATGGCACCAGCTATTTAAATACCTTTGTGTGTTACTAACAATTGACTTTCCTCTCCACACAGTGGGAAGATAGGCAGCCAATTAGCTTGCTGCCCTCCTGCTGGAGGTGGCACTAATTCCATCCAGGAGGGCTCCACACTCACTGCCTATTCACTTCTGTGTCTAGCAGAGTTTTGTTGCTGTGATGAAGTGTCCAACACTAACGATTTAAGGAAGAAAGGATTGAACTTTACTCAGGGTTTCAAGTGGCTAAGTCCATCTGACAGAAGGGCAAGGTGGAGCTCAGCAGCTTCCCTGGCAGTGGCCAGCAAACAGGTGAGGGAACGTGCTGCTAGTGGACTCTTCTTTCTCCTCTCCCATTCATCTAGGCTCCCAGCCTAAGGACGGTGCTGCCTATATTCAGGGTGAGACTTAAGTCCTCAGTTAATTCCTGAAAACACTGTCAAGAACATACTGAGGGCTTTATTAATTTCCCAGGCTTAGCTCAGTCTATCAAGTTGAAGATCAAGACTAACTGTCACAAATCTATCCCTTGCCAGTGGATATCCAAACACGTTTCTTCTTTTTCTTCTCCTTTTCCTCCTCCTCCTCCTCCTCCTCCTCCTCTTCTTCTTCTTTTTCTTTTTCCAGACAGGGTTTCTTTGTGTAACAGCTCTAGATGTCCTGGAACTCATTTTGTAGATCAGGCTAGCCTTGAACTCACAGACATCCACCTGCACCTGCCTCTGCCTCTGCCTCTGCCTCCCAAGTGCTGGGATTAAAGGCATGCCCCACCACGTCCAGCCAAACACATTTTCTTACATAATAACATCTACTCAAGGCCTCCCAAAGGCTCATATCTATGCCATAATACAAATGCCTTCAGTTTATCTCCAGGACCCTATAGTCTTAACAGTTCCACCATTGCTCAAAAGTCCAAGTTCAAAGATTCTTCTGAGATTCAAGGCAAGTGCTTAGCTCTGAACTATTGTCAAGTCAAGAAGGAAATTGATACTTCTGAGACATGATGATACAGTATACCCATAATGAATACCCACAGCCAACTCCTCAAATGCTCTATTTCCTACCATCCCAATGCATAGGAATTGATTTCTTTTTAAGGGTCCTAATGTCTCATACAGCCATACCATCCTTAATGCTAGCTTTATACATGCGTCTCTCTAATCAAACTGTAAGTTTTCTTCCTTCCTTCCTTTCTTGTCTGGTTTTGGGTTATAATTCTCACTGTAAATATGGCTAAAAGCAGCCATGAGCATCTATGCTACAACTTGAATGCTGTGATGCCTGAAAATCTTCCCCATTAAATTAACTAATCCACTACTTCAAGATTCAGTTTCACTCAAAGTCCCAATGCATGGACAAAATGGAGATAAGTACTTTTCCACAACGCAACACCAATGGCTATTCCAGTTCCCAGCAGTTCGTTCTCATCTGAAGCCTCATGAGCACACAGTCTTTTGTTATTCTATTAGCATTCTAGTCAGTTGGGTTTGCAACTTCCCTTAAGTTCTGCTTATACTACTCTCAAGAGGCTTTCTAGCTTCTGTCTACAATATTTTCCAAATTCCTCCTACAATAGTTCTAAAAACTTTTCAACCAGGTAATTAGGTGGTCACAGCAGTCGATCCCGGCACCGATTTTCTTAGAGTCTGACTTTCATTTCTGTGACAATGTACCTGAGGAAAGCAACTTAAAGGAAGAAAATCGTCTTTTAAGGCAGAGGGGCTTCTCACATCATGATGGCTGCAAAGTGTAGAGCAAGAATCCCTGTTCACACAAGCTCTCTCCTTGTTCCTTCTCAACCTGCTGACATCCTCCAATTTATGAAAAGTTCGTCTCAGAGTTGTTTTGTTTTTGTTTTTGTTTTCCCCACTTAAAACTCTCTAGAAATGGGCTGACAGGCACACTGGAAGTTTAACTAGCCACCAAGGTGCTTCTCAATCCATCCATGTTGACAGTCAACATTACATCTCCCACAGACTGCCTCCTAGAAGCACCATGTTGGGAATAAAGCCTTAAGGGGACATGCACATCAGACCGTTTGGTTGCCTCTATTATATTGAGTCTGTTATTTGTTTGTTTAATTTTATTATACCTCTAACAATAGAAAGAACTTGCTGAGAAAATAGCTCAGTATTGTCCATGTAAGACTACTTGAGTCTCCTAATGGAGCCACAGTACAATATCACAGACCGGGTAGCTTAAAAAATAAATATATGAATGAAAAATAAACAAAAAAAAGAAAATTCTTCATAGGCATGCCCAGCAGCTTGGGTTTTAGTTGATTCCAGATGTAGTCAAGTTGACAACCAAGATTAGCTATTACAATAAATATTTCTTTTTCACAGGTACTTAAAGCAAAGCTAACAGTGTATCTTTCATTTCTGATTAAATTAGATGTTCTTCCTAAGTCATAATGTCTTCTGTATTAGAAATAGCTTAAATATATAGTTTAATATTTATATGTACTCCATAATGCAAAAATTCTTAAGCTATAGATACATTTTGTTGTTGTTGCTTTTGGACACTGACTAAATAGCTCTGGCTGTCCTGGAACTTACTATATAGACCAGGCTAGCCTCCAATTTACAGAGATTTGCCTGTCTCTGCCTCCCAAGGACTGGAATTCAAGTCAAGCACCACCACATCCAGACTTAGAGAAGTATATATATGTTTCTTACTGACAAATCTATGATTTATCAAGGATAATATTCATCACTTTAGTAATGGTAGTTTAAGTATACTGAAGCAATCCTTGGTTTGGAAAAATGCATATGTAATCCTATGAAATGTCTTTGGTCTTTTAAGTGATGATCAAAAGGCAGTGTAAAGTGGGGTAGCACGTGGTTCAGTGGTTAGGTGCAGTCAATGCTCCTGCAGAGGTCTCGGGTTCAGTTCCTGGTTCACAGCCATCCGGAACTCCAGACCTAAGGGATCTAGTACCTTCTTCTGGCCTCCATGGGTACCAGGCAAGGCACATGTAGTACACATGCATAATTGAAGCAAAACCATACCGACACGTAAAATAAATAAACAATAATAAATAAATATAAAATAAATAAGTATAAAAAAGAAACACAACTCCGAATATTTGGATACTGAAAGCTGAAGGACAGAAACTCCCAGAGCTGATTTCTCCTGATGCCCTTTCCTTGCTTTTCAGAAGGCTATGAAGGACAGTTTTTCCTCTCTTCCTGCATATTTCTCATACTTCTTCCTCCTTTGACGAGATCTCACACTCTGTAGCAGTCTCTTAGAACTCACCATGCAGTCCAGGCTGGCCTTGAATGTACATGGGCTTTCTTTTCCACTGCCCCAAATAATGACACAGAGACTTCTTACTAATTATGAAAGCTCAGCCTTAGCTTAGGCTAGTCTCAGCTAGCTCTTACAACTTAAATTAACCCATTTCTGTTAATCTACCTTCTGTCATGTGGCATTGTAGCATGACTCTTAAAGGTACTTATTAATAAAATCAAACCTGAGGCCAGTTATTGCGGTGAACGCTGGAAGGTCAGAGAAGCAGAACCAGCCACAGCTAACCTCACCTGGCCAACTTCTCAGCTGGTCTTGTTTCCTCAGACTGGAAGCTTCTGTGTCCTCATCCCAATGGCTCTCAGCTGAACTGCTACTAGAAGCCTGAAAGCTTAACCAGCCAAATGCTTAACCGGCAAAATGCTTCTAGTTTCTGGTCTCCACGCCTTATATATCTTTCTGTTTTTGCCATTACTCCCTGGGATTAAAGGCATGAGTCACCATGCTTGGCTGTATCCTTGAACAGATGGATTTCTGCCTCTAGAATGCTAGGATTAAAGGCGTGTGCTTCCACTGCCTATCCTAAGTATCTAGTGGCTTTTCTGTTCTCTGACCCCAGATAAGTTTATTAGGGTACACAATATTTTGGGGAACACAATACCACCTCATGGCATTACCTCTCTTTCATCTTGCACCTCCTGTTTCCTTTCCATCTGTATGGTGACTCCCTCCATGTCTCGTTGACATCTCCTGGCATCTCGATTATTTTCTGCTACTTCCTCTCTCTGCCTGGAAGTCCTGTCTATACCGCCTGCCTAGTTATTGGCTGTTTAGCTCTTTATTAAACCAATCACAGCAATATGTCTTCACAGTGTACAAATATCCCACCATATATGACCCATGGGGAATTCTCCTATCTCAGCTTTCTGAGTGCTGGGATTGCAGGTTTGAGAGTCTACTCCTAGCCACTCCCTCTTTTTGCTTTTTGTTTTTTTTTTTGTTTTGTTTTGTTTTTCGAGACAGGGTTTCTCTGTGTAGCTTTGTGCCTTTCCTGGAGCTCACTTGGTAGCCCAGGCTGGCCTCGAACTCACAGAGATCCGCCTGCCTCTGCCTCCCGAGTGCTGGGATTAAAGGCGTGCGCCACCAACGCCCGGCGCCACTCCCTCTTTTTATAGGTTCTTTGGATATAAGGTTACCATCCTTATTAGGTTAAACTTCTCGTGATTTGGAATAAGAACTGTCCCCACAGAAGGTGTGTATATTGAAGACTTGTCCTTCAGCTGCTGAAGCAGCCGAGAGCCGAGGGTAGCATGAGACCTCTGCCTTCGTCGTTGGATTAATCCCTTGATGGACTGATAACAGGACTGATATTGGCAGGTGGTGGTAAATGGAAGGTGAGGCCTAGCTAGACGAAGTGGGTCACCGGGGGTGTACCCTGGAAACACACCCCCTGACCCAAGCCCTTTCCTCTCACTGCTCTATCTTCCTGGCGAGTGTGAGATGAGGAGTCTGCTCCATCGTGCCAGTCTGCCTTGCTGTTCAGCTTCCACAGTTTAGGAACAGAAGATCTGACCCATGGACTGAAATCTCCCAGACCATGAGAAGGAAAACCCTTCTCTAAATGTACTTCCTTGCTATGTGCTCTGGCACAGGGAGGGAAGTTGGATTAAAACAGAGCACTACCAGTGACCTCTCTCACCTCTGAAAGGCCTAACTCCAAATGCATTCACACTGGGTGTTACAATTTAGGCATAATGGATTTTGAGATACAACATAGTTTAGAATAAAGATGCACTCAAACTCTGCATAAAATGTCAAACTTCCATGAACAATTAACAGAGAAACATCATACTCGGTTGCTGTATTTGGTTATCTTAGAAAGAGGCCTCTGAGAGTCTCCTGAGACTGAATTGCCTAAGGAAGTGTCGTTCTAGAACTTTAAATATCTCTTTAGTGTCTTTGTTTCTACCACACTATTTCCCTGTGCTGTAGTTAATTTATTATCTTCCTTTAAATTGACTCCCATATCCGAATATCATAAATGTGATCAGTTTGAAGTGTCAATTGCCACAATTTAGAATTGTTTGGGAAGAGAATTTGCATGAGGAATTGCCTTCATCTTTTGGCCTATGGGCGTGTTTCTGGGAGATTGGCTTGATGTAGGAAGACCCAGGCCATTGTGGGTGGCACCATTCTAGAATCAAGTGGTCCCGAACTGTGCAAAGAGAGGAGAAATCCAGATAATCGGAACTAAGCAGGCAGCGTGGTTATATTATTTCTCTCTGCCCTTGACTGTGGCTGTGTGTGACCAGCTTTGATGGACTGTAATCTGGAATTGTAAACCAAATAAGCCCTTTCGTCCTAAATTGCTTTTTGGTCAGGGTATTTTATCTCAGCAACAGGAATGAAACTGGAGCAATAAATTCATCTTAAAAGAAAACTTAGGTCATTAGCAAGAAGTAAAGATGGCCTTACTATTTGTAAACAGCAATCACAAAATCAACCAAAGAATAAAATGCTTTCCTAAATTTTCCTGCCATGTGATCTGGCAAATGGATTGCACTTACTGTGTGCCGGACAGCCTGGGCGCTGGAAAAACATAACCTTGTATTTTCTTCACGACCGACCAATAATTAATCTTGTTTCCCTTGTTTATGGAGGAACAATTAAGGTACAGAGAAGCCTGCTTCTAGATCTTTTAATGAATGAATCATTTTACATCTATGGATTCAATGGTGAGAATCCTAGCTATCTCTATCCATATTCTCAGCATAAAAATTGCAAACTCATGACAAATAAAAACAACACAAAACTATTTCTGATTCCAAGAAGTAGCATTGAGAGTTTGGCCAGCTCCACATTCCAGGCTCCGTGATTCAGAAGCCTTACCATGTCCCATCGAGGTTTTGTTGGAGAGGAAAGCATTGGATGGGTAGAGAGACACAGGTCAGAGCAACTTTGGGGACCTGATTCTTCTTTGTGGGCCTCCTAGGAACCCTTTGCAATCAGATCTCCCATCCCAGCAGGTAGCAGGAGGCAGAGGGACGGGAAAGTGTTAGTTTAAAAGGGTGGAGATGGAAGCTCCTGAGACTGGCCCAGGAGCCAAGAAAGCGCTACTGTCCTGTGCTTGGGTAGCAAAAAGAATGACTTCTGTATTGAAAGATCCTTCTGGAAAAGGCCCCCCAGAATACTTTTCTACCTCCAGAATCACCTGGGTCTCCCACAGCAAAAGCTCCCACAAAGCTCAGAGAAGTGAAGTCAGCTCCAGTTGGCTAACACCACATGTACGCTCATATTCACATGTATTAACATATATTTTAATCTTGGTCCTACATGTAAAATTACAGATGTGAAAAATTCTTTCATGTGTCCTTGGCGATTCATTTATGACAACATGACTGAGATAGTAAATTTGCGTCATTATGTGTGACATGCAAATACCATAAAATATTCACTTTTTTCCCTGTGGCCCTAAGTCCACACTAGAAGACAGGAAGAGGGGACTTTCTCTTTGTTCCTTTAGCTCATCTGTGTCAGGCTGTCCTGACAGGTGGGAGGAAAACAGTCAAGCTCACCCAGGCCATGCCCAGCCCACCCTCATCCCAGAAACCGGAGGGAGAAAAGGCAGCCAGGGAGTGGCGGTCCAGCCAGCCATGCTTGGCTTTGCCACTGTCACCAATGGTGTGTTGGAGGTGGGCCCTGGCATTCACAGGGCCGTGTGTGCCCTCCCAGGGCAGCTAGTGTCCCTTGCAGTCGGCGGGGGACTAGGCCCTGGCAGCCCCGGCGTTAAAAGCAGCTTTGTGCAAAT
>CABHPH010139666.1:0-12976 GCA_902168325.1 Peromyscus nudipes
GTAAAAGACACCGGTTGAATGAATAGTCCATGTTAGTTCACACTTTGATAATAAAGTGCCATAGATTGGACAGCCCAAACAACAGAAACTTACTTCTCACAGCTGAATGGACTGATTTCTGAGGTCATAGTGCCAGCAGATCTGTGTCTGATGATGTTTCCTGATTTATTCTCTGTGTCTTCACACAGTTCATGGGTGAGGTGGCTCTTTGAGACTTCTTTTGCTAGGACACTGTCCCATTCATGAGAATTCTAATCTATGTGATCTCTGCCAAAGACTTAATTTCTTAAGCTATCACTGATTGCTACACTTTGGATGAGCATTATTACCCAGGCTCAAAGATCAGTGACTCATGGTGTTACTGGGAACATTTGAGTCCTGGGAGCTATTGGGAGAACATTGTCAGTGATAGTGTCCCCTGAAAGGGGATATTGATATTTCAGCCTCTCTTTTGCTTCCCAGCCAGTCTGGGTTGAAGGAATTAACTCATCACAATTCGCTCTAACACATGCTGCCTCTGCATAAGCCCCAAAGCAATGGGGCCAGAACCTCTAGAGCTCTCAGCCAAAGTAATCCTTTCCTCTTCTTAATTTGATTATCTCAGATTATTTGTCATAATAGTGGAAATCTGACTAAGATGATGAGGTTAGCATTCCAATATATGAATCCGTATAGTGGACACAGCTCTGTTGGACTTCTTATCTCCCTGCCTCTACTTCCCTAGTGTTTGTATTATAGGTATGTGCCACTATGACCAGTGTCTAAAGTCCTAGGGATCAAACCAAGACCTCATAATGCTAGATAGGCATCCTGCCAATTAGATTCATCAGCAATCACAAATCATAGAATAGACTGAGAGCCAATATGTGTATACCTATAGTCCCAGTACTTGGGAGGCTGAGACAGGGAAATCATGAGTTCCAGGCCTAAGTTGCCTATATAGCAAGTTCAAGGCCAGCCTGAGATTTATAGTGAGAATCTATTTCTAAAATAAAATAAAAAGATAAAATAAAATATGGCTCATAAAGTTAGAGAAAGCATTAAAAGCAAATGGCAAAGCCAGAGCTGGGTCCGTTCTGCCTATTGCAAAGGATTTGTCTTTTTAAAATAGTAATTTGAAAATCCTAGATCACAGTGCATGTAGGAAACATGTAAGCTTATAAATGCCTCTTTCAGACTTCCATACGTAACTGACCGAGTCAGATACATAGTGCCCCAGCTCCATGAATCTACATTCTGTGCAGTGTTTTCAAAGGCCACCCGAAGCACAATGAAGCACAAAACAACTGTGTTCAATCACACTTCACTTTCCTCGAGGGGGAAGGAATGATTAACCCATCCCTATTGAAGGTCTCACAACTTTGTCTTGATTCCAAAAGAAAAATCATCTTGACAGTTTGTGAAAAGGTATCTAAGTGTCCTGGGGCCCAAAGCAGATGTTCAGTGTGAGTGGAAACTGTCTCTGAGTCTGGAGTAAATGTTGAAACAGCTCAAAGGGAGGATATTAGAAACACTGTCAGCATACCGAGGCAGCCCATCCACTGTCTGGATCTACTAAGAACTTGTATCAGTGTTTGGTTGTAATGAAGTATTTCTGAAGCACAGAAGAAACCAATTTCTTAGGAATTCTGTATTTATTTTTCATGTATGCCCTTCCTAAATCTCCTTGAGTATTACAGTGTCCTTCAGCTTTTCTACAACTCCAGATTAAAGTGTTGTAGCAGGAATCTTAACAGTTCTTATTAATAAAATCAAACCTGAGGCCAGTTATTGGGGTGAATACTGGAAGATCAGAGAGACAGAACAAGCCACAGCTAACCTCACCTGGCCAACTTCTCAGCTGATCTTGTTTCCTCAGACTGGAAGTCTCTGTGTCTTCATATCCGAATGGCTCTCAGCTGAACTGTGCTGCTCAAAACCTAAAAGCTTAACCAGCCAAATGCTTCTAGTTTCTGGTCCTCACGCCTTATATATCTTTCTCTTTCTGCCATCACTCCCTGGGATTAAAGGCTCGCTTTCTGGGATTAAAGGTGTGAGTCACCATGCCTGGCTGTTTCCAATGTGGCCTTTAACTCACAGAGATCCCAGATGAATTTCTGCCTGTGGAATGCTAGGATTACTGGTATGAGTGCCACCATTTTCTAGCCTCTGTATCTAGTGGCTGTCTGTTCTCTGACCCCAGATAAATTTACCAGGGTGCACAATATTTTGGGGAATACAATACCACCACAAAGTGTCAGAGATAAAACTAAAAGCATATTCTCAAATATTCCTCCTCAGTGAAGAATACATGACTTAGTACCCTGGATGGCTTCTCTCTAATAGCAATGATGCTTCCCTGCCAAGGAGGTGTGTGTGCCAAAGAGTACATAGGTTACAGACTACAAAAGAAGTGAAGGAACAAATCATGGAATAAACTTGCAGACCAGTTGTCTGATAGTATGATAGAAGCAGGTGAAATGCATATATGCATGGATGAGCAATAGAAAAGAATCCAATGTGACATTTTGGTTGCGTTCCATGATCACAACATCATTGTGAGATCAGGCCATGTAGAATGCAATGTTATGAATATTTTAGGGCACACAGACACCTGGAGCCAGAGCTTGAGCATAGTGTGACTGCTCCCCCAGAGGGGAGCGGGGTGCTCTGTTGCCATTCCATTGGAGAAAGACAACGTGATTGCAGAGTGGTGGCAGCTGGTTCAGCTGTGCTCTGCTCCTCTGTATCTGTAGATGCTGCAACCCACATTCTGCCTAGCAGCTCTACACTGTAGTAATAGTAGGGCTGACTTTCCATCCTGAGCCTTTGAGCCTCTTAACTTTGTGTTTTAAAGGAATGCCATATGATAATACAGCATCCACTAAAACACCTGTTGAGGAACTGCTCCTACACAGAGAGGGGCTAAATCCTTGTTAACAATGGTGACTACTGGGCTCATGGACAAGGGACAGATTAATTTTTTTTTAATTTCCAGAATGCTGGTACAAAAGAATAACCAAACATTTCAGAGGGAGAATTTTACATTCTTACATGAAAACCCTAAGAAACTTAAAAATAGATATAAGAAGAACAGGCTACCTTGAAATAACATAAAATTCTCTGTTATAACTCCAGTGAGAAAACTGTCAGTGAGCCTTGATTAGTTTTTAAGAACATAATATGTATTTGAGGTCGGTAGTAGATGAGCTAATTTTGAATGAAAATAGAAATCTGAAATTAAGCCTTACCGGAGACTGATAGTTGAATGTAAGTAAAATTAGAGAAGGGCCTACTAGGGTAAAAAGGGAATGGTTAGGAGATGAAGGTGATGGGTGACAAGGGAAAGAAAATAAACCAAAATGAAGAGGGTGTGATAAAGTCACATAGAAACCTATTACCTTCCTTCTAAACCAAATTAAAAATTACACTGAAAAGTTTAAAGAGAAATACCCCATATGGCTGCATAATGTTGCGGCTCCAAGCAGCAGAAATGCTAAACAAAAGTCCTCATGCCCAGTGTGGGATACCTCTGCATGAGTTTTAGTCAAGGAGGCCCAAGAGCATACCCCACAGCAGGGTGTTGCCTTTCTTTTTGGTTGTCTACCAGAATGGAATGATAAGACTTTATTGCCACAGACACCACACACCATGGCTGCAAGATACAGAAAATTCAAGCTAGAATTGAGCTGAGAATCTCCTTCCTACTGGCTAGATTTCAAAGTGCTTTAAGATGTCCTGCAGACTGCTGAGATGGGAATGATATCGCTGGCTGTCTCACTCATCATTGAGTTCCATGAACCACACCAACCTGTGGGCCCACGTGAGCGAAAGTGGCATGGCTGTCATAGAGATAACCAAGCGCTCTCTGTTTGAATTTGAGACCCGTGAAGAGATCTCATCCTGGTGCTGTAAGCCTGGTTAAAAATTCATGCCTCAGGAAGACATAGGTACTTTAAGGATCATTAGTACTGATGATAGCTAAATATACATACTGTCAAGCTGCTTTCTGAACATGTATTGTTTATACTCTTAGACAAATGCTATTCTCCACCCTAATCAGAGAAGCTTCTATTTGCAGTGAATGCAGAAGCTCATGGCTGCCCCCAAATTCTAAGAGTAAGTGACAGATGAGGGCTTATCCTTAAACAAGTTATTTATACCCCCCTCAAAGGAAGACTCAGGGAACATTGCAGAAGAGGAGACTGAAAGAATGTAAGACCCAGAAGACAGAGAGAAGGGCAGTGAAATCTCCTTCTCTCAACAAAACACAGCTGGTGTAACCACGAACTCATAATAATTGCAATTATTTGAACTGGGCCTCTGAAAGACAGGCCCTTTTGACAATCAGTCATGAGAAGGGGAGAGGCTCATGGAGCCGCAAGCCTTGATACTGAACTACAGATCACTGATAGAATCTGGGAGAAGAGGAATCAGATTCCTCAGTTGTATGCCACAGGTCCCAGCAGATAGTTCTAATTCCATGGCTACACAAAAGGCCCTGGTCAAAACTAGAAGGACAAAACTAGAACAGAAAGACAGAGGGAACAAGATGAGTAGGGAAGGAGGGCTGTACAGGGTGGTGAGGGAGCTAAGACAAGGTGGGGGTGGAAGCAACCAGAATACCAAATTGCCAAAGGATGAAATTTAATAACTTTTTAAAGGAGAGGAAAAGAGAAATAAGTGGAATTAAGTTAGATCCCATCATATATTAATGTTTCTAAAGCATAATGCTTTTTTAAGATGTGCCCATAAACTTTCCAGCATTGAATGATAAAAGTAGTATAATTTTGTTTGTTCAGTAGCAGCAAATATAAGCTCAAGATGACAAAGCAATATTGTCACCGCCTCACTTGGAATGTTATGATCCTCGAACGAACCTCATAATCATTTCCTCTCCTCACTGACAGATTTGTACAAGAGGAAATAAAGAAACTGAGTTAGCTCTGTGGTGTAACATATCCAGTGCCTATAAAGTACTCAGTGAAGGCTTTTTCTAGAAAGACTCAAACACTGAAGTGATTATGGGATATTGTTTATAATAAGGAAAGGAAAACTATTCAACCAAAATTTGTTTCTCATGGTACTATAATTAAGGGAGCATCTCTAACTGAACACAGCTTGCTACTCGAAAGGCATGCAAATTCAACTAAACATCAGAATAAAAAGCAATAGATATAATATACATTATATTTTTGTGACCTTGAGCAATAGCACCTGGTTCAACTTTGGACCATCAGGCACTAGAATAACATCCCTGTTGGCCCAGTTTCTTCCCAGTTAGAAGTTTCCAAGGACCAGCTACAGGATTTTGTATCATTTGCTTTGAAAACTGCAACAGACTTTAATGAAGACAGAACTCTTAACAAATGCATAGTTATATTACAATAGTGAATAAACTAAATAGTAGTCTAGTGGTACAGTGTAGAATATTACAAATAGTGGATTTTAATAGTATATTTATATGTAATCAATCATGTATTAATATTTGACATAAAATTAAAAAGTAAAAAATAAAATTAGTAATGGAAAAACATTTTCTCTACTGAAGTTATACAAATTCTTTTCATAAAACACTATGGGAAAGCCTGGCTTTTCTACACTTTCAGAGGAGAAATGCTTTCCTTTTTGGTTTACTTTTCCATGTGGAGAAACCTCCCCAAAGGCAAAAATTCCTGGCTTTTTATTCCATGATTTCCTAGAATGTTGCTAAGAGCATTAATTCACAAATCGATGGAACTTACCTTCTACAAATGTGTGCTAAGGTTGTTCTCTGCCATGGACTATTGCAGGACAGTAATAAATGGTATGCTGTACTATTGTACAGAATTAAAAATTTCATGATTATACTCTTTGAATTCTCTGATCCATGGTCCCTAACTATAATGAATAACCAGCACACTGTGTCCTGCAGTTGGGCCACATGTCTTGATATTGCTTGTCACAGACCTGGTTGGAAATCATTGCAGAATGAGATCAGAAGCCTTAACTGATGGTCACCTAAATCAACTGTGCATCTCCATCAACGCCTCAAACCCTTGGCGAATGCTTGTTGAGGAAATGCTGAGGACTGAGTTACATGTGACAAGATGAGGTTTTTGACAATTCTATTTTCAAAATAGCATCAGGGCTTGGAATTTAGCATTCCCTAGAGAATTTTTAGAGACATGGGTGCCATTATCAGGGGTCATTAGAGATAAATGGAAGCAATTTGCCTGAATTATGGCTGGTGGTTTTATGTGTATGTGTGTTTGTGTGTGTATTCATCTTTTTTTTAAATCTCATCAAAGTTAAGTAATAAACTGATTAATTTGAAATATCTATATGGAAAAACATCAGGCTCACTGTCCTCTTCAGAACTTAAGGCTGCCCAGAGGCAACCATTTCTTTCCTTCTGTCATTCCAATTATTTTTTACCCATTTTATAAACTATGTATTTAGTCCAGTTATACTGGAGACAAATTAATTATTATCTTTCTGATGTTCACTCTTATTTTTTTTCTGTAAAAGTTAAGAACACACTAATCATCTAAACAATGATGATGATTACTCAGGCTGCCATACTCAGGCTTCTTTTATCTGAATGATTTTTCGAGCTCCTTGGAAGAAATAACAGCTCAGCAAATTTTTTTTTTCTTGAAATTCTGGGGCTCAAACTCAAGGCTTTGTATGTGATGGGCAAACACTCTGAGCTACATACTCAGCTCCTGACGTGTACTGAATTTTAATGAGACACATGGCTAATCCTTTGTGATACTGTGTCTCAATTTTCATGGCAGGTAGATATGGCTGGGCATGGATGGAAACAAGCTCCTTCATAAAAAGAACATGTAAATACTGAATTCTTTCATTCCTTCCTAAAATCAGGACAACAGAGTAGTTCTCTTATTTTCTACTCATCGCCTGCTTGCTTGGCTTGCCCAGGGAATCTTAGAAAATCACATTGACTTGCTCTCAATCCTGCCTGTCTTTCTCTCATAACTCTTAGGGGTTTTGTTTTAGGAAATTCAGAGGTCAATTAGTCCATAAGCGCAGCCCACATGTTCTTGCTCAGTTAACTGGAGATGGGGAGAGACTTGGTATAAAACTACAGGAGAGTGCCAAGATTCTTTCTTGTTTCTGTATTATTACTCTCTGCCACAGGCTTCCTTTGAGGAACTCTTGGGAGAGTTTCTGTGGGATGAGTGTGTGCCTTTCCCTAGGTTTCTTGGTGCTAATGCCTTTAAATAAAAACAGAAACTTACCTCAATGCCTGATAAGAAAATGGGTGAGGGTTTTAGTGTAAAACAGCTTCATGCATTTCTCTAAAAACTGTATGATGATGGCTGGTATTCAGGGAGTCAGATGAGGGGAAAGTCAGACCTATGTGATAACGGGGTTCCCAGTTATCTAAGGGTCACCCATTATTCCTGGTGCCATATCTGTAATTCTGTCTTAAAAGAAATGAATTGATTATTTGGAAGGTAAGTAAAGTTATTATTAGCCTTCTGAATGGAGAAAATTATGCATACAGACATACATCTGTCTCTCTCTCTCTCTCTCTCACACACACACACACACACACACACACACACACATTGAGATGGGTCTTGACGTGCAGCTATAGCTAGCCTGGAACATTCTGCCTTGAGACTGTGATTCCACTGTCTTAAGTCTTCCCAAGTGCGCAGATGCCAGGCCACACAGCCCTGCCCAACTAAGATGTGCTCTCGGCAGGAAGAAACATTCTGAAATTTTGTTTCCAAGTGCTGAGGACCGGAACTGTTATTTTTCTGCATGCTAGGCAGCCTCTGTACATCTGAGCCCCACCCCCAGACCTTGAAAAAAACTCTAGGCTTTCTCATTGGTGCTTGAAGAGTGATCTCTGGAATAATTGTTAATTTTGCGTATTTCTTTAGTTATTTCATTTGTATGTTCTTGCTTACATTTTCTTATTTATTTTGTTATTTACTCATTAAGTACTGAGAATGAGATTTCAGAGTATATAATTACTGATAGTTTTGTCAATTTCTTATATTTTTGAATGATATATTTCACATGTAAAAGAATTAACCTTTATTACGAAGTTAGTTTACAAACGCACCAAGCACATAGTAATCACAGGAAAATGAATGCTCGCCTATTGTTAAAATAACTTTGTTGGGTTTGTAAAGTGAACTATTCTCTGTCTGAATACAAAACTTACAAGGCAGACTTCTAAAGTCAGTGTGAGAACTATATTGTCATTGGAAGAATGTGGAAGAAATACTAAAATTTTGTAATCTCTTTAGGAACTCACCTAGCTCTCCAAGTCATTGCAATTCTCTGTTAGCTGGCCCCCTAGGGATCCATAAAAACAGTTCTGGTTGGAAAACTCTAACTACTAGTGCAGAAGAGAATTGTGTCGGGTTTATTTAGTCATGACATGGAGCCTTGAGGAAGGCAATAAAATCTCTGATGCTCCCCAGAAAGGCAGAAGCTTAGCACATGAAAACAAAAGTTCTAGAAAGGCCTTTACTTCTGGCTCAACTACTTTTTAAAGGGGAAAACAAGAAGCCGCGGAACAAAGGACATCAGAGGGCGTTGCAGGATTCTGCGGGTAATAAAAAGAAAATCATGCCAATGAAAACTGGGCAGAGGATATTAAAATACACTGTAGATAACCGTGATCTATGTGAAAAGATGATCAGTGTCATTCCTTACCAGGTAGATGCTGTCAATATGGCAATGAGCTTCCACTCACATGCATTAAGGATGGACTGAATAAAAATGAAGGGCAGGTTGAAACAAGCATGAGTAAGAATGCACAGAAACTTAAACTCTCTGATGCTGCTAATGAGTATATAAAATGCTGTGGCTCCTTTAGAAAATGATCTAGAAGTTCATTGAATACTGAATGCAGAGTTACCTTATATGCCTATAATTCTACTTGGACACATTTACCCAAGGAATGTGAAGAAGGGGTTATAGAATGGTTCAGTGGGTAAGAGTGTTCCATGCATAAGCAGGATGGTCTGAATCCCTAGCACTCATGTAAAAACCTTGGCATGGCTCCCTGCAACTAAGACCCTACTGCTTTGGTAGGCAGGGACAGGAGGATTGCTAGAGCTTGCTTGTCATTGTACACCTACAGATTCACTGAGAGATTCTGTCTCAAAGAACAGGAGAGTGATGGACACTCAAAATACCTGTTATGTACATGTGTGCACAACAACAACAATAATACACACACACACACACACACACACACACACACACACACACACACAGAGTAAAAAGAAGTCCAGGCAAACTTTGTGCTATGCATGTTAGCACATGCCTTTAATCGCAACAACAGAGAGACAGGGACTAGTGGATCTTTGTGAGTTTGAGGACAGTCTAGTCTACATAGTAAGCTCCAGGCCAACCACTGTCTCAGAATAGATAAATGGATTTATTTGGAAACAATAGCTCCATGGTTAAAGAACATTCGCTGCTCTTGCAGAAGACCTAAGTTTGTTTCCCAACACATACATCTGGTGGCTCCTTGTAACTCTAGCCCCAGGGGGATCAGATGACCCTGGCCTCCACAGACACCTGTACTCATGGACACATACTTACTCACACACATAAGCATCATTAAAAACTACAAAATAAATCTTTAGAAAAGCTTATGCATGAATATGCATGGCTGACAGCATTATCTATGATAGCCACAAACCAAAGGTAAATAGATGTCTAATTAAATTAAACTAAACTAAATTCTAATAACTGCTTAATATGCATAATTTTTGAAAATATGACACCAGGTAAAATCAATCACAAAGGCTACAGATTTTATGAATTCCATTCACATGAAATGTCCTAAATTATGAAAATTACACATCTGAATATCAACTAGTAGTTGCTTTAGGACTGGGTGGATAAGGTGGGAGTGAATAGTAGCTAAGGTCACCTTTAGAGGTGATGAAAAGAGGCCAGAATTGTAGTAGTGATTCCACAGACCCAATAGACTACAAGCCATTGAACCTCACACTTTAAATGGGACTGCTTCACGGGAAGGTGAATTATTTCTAAGTAATGTTTCAAGATGAGCTCTTTGGGGAATGGAAGAAAATTAGCCAATTTAAGAGATCACAACATTTCTTCATGTTTAGCCTTAACTTTAATATGGATCCCAAAGTAAAAAGGGCATTGGAACAGAATCACCCTGGTCATATCCTTGTGATACAGCAGGGCAAAGAGATAAATGTCTGCAAGCATGACAGCAATCACTGTTCTGGAATATGTGCAGAACACAGCCTGTAGACTCAGGGAAGAACTAAACAGTACTAAAACACTTGATTCCAATCTAATCAACAGTGGGAAATGGACCAGAATGCTAATTCTAAAAACAGAACCTTTCTTTTGAGCCCTATAAGCTTTCCTGAAAGGCAAAAATTGAGTCAAATATGCCAAAACGTTGGATCATTCTGTGTTTTTGTATTCATTCTCTGAGTGCTTGAATCTTATACTTGAAGGTCAGATGCATATTCTCTGTTTTCATCTTTGAAATTCTTGTCTTTATATCCACAGATTAGTGCATCTACCAACGCTCACCAGAGGAGCTTATTTTCACAGTAAATGATGATTAATATAGAGATAATTAGTCAAGATGCAGAAAATAAGATCTCGGAGTGCTCAGCTATAAATGGAACAACTATTTCTCCCCTAACCCTGCCAAGTCTCAGGATCATCTTGGAAGGAGGGTGGAAAGATTTTTAAGAGCCAGAGGCAGTGGATGTCTGCACCAAAACAGTGTCCAGTATCATTAGACATGATAGAGTGGTTGAACAAATACATTCGTAATCGCTCTGATGGCTTGAGGAGTAACTGCACAATATCAAGCCAGCCCAAATCCCAGCATGGATGAGGAGGTCTCGGGAAGTACCAATCCTAGCTGAAGAGCTGGTGAAAGTGATGGCTACTGGGGAGGGAGAGTCAGTTGTCTCCAGGAAGTCAGCCCCCCCCCCCCAGGGGCTGTCCGTCTTCCAGTCGATGATCTTACACATAACACATACAGGGACTATTAAGTGGATGGAGTTGGTTTAGAGAAAAGAGAGAGAGCAGCTGAGATTGAGAGGGGAAAGAGGTGGTGGTGGGATATACAGGAAGGAAGAACTGGATGAGAGGGATAGGGAGTCAAAACACATTATATGCATGCTTAAACAAAACCACCACAAAATTCTTAACATCATCATGGTTACCAAATAAAAGCCCATATCAGCAAGAGGATCTTTCCCACACAGTCACACTTATAAGGACAGTCTCCTCGTGGTTGTTCAGTCTCTTGTTCCCTACCAGGGATGATCAGCACTAATCTGCCAGGCCTCAGAGAATAGTTCTTCTCAAGCTGGGCTCTCTCCTGGGAATCTCTTATTGTTCTTGCTACAGTTTTGTGCTGAAACATTTTCTTTTTGCCTCAGAAAGAGAAGTTTAGAGATGTGTAGGTTCCTGACCAGCACCCATTCATTAAATAGAAAAACTCTGCTACAGAATTCTAACCAAGGCATTTTACCCCCCATGTTTTACAAAATGCTACTGTCCCTGGGTGATTCTATAGCCTAGTCTCACTGCAGAAGCTCATGGTGTACGAAATTTTCTGAAGGCACTTTATGACATCCACTGTCCTACAATATCCACTGTCCCTCCTGGGAGCCCGTTTAATGTAACATCAATTACACTTGTTTGAAAGAGTAACATCGATCTTATTGAAGCAAGTAATCAACCACTTATCTTTGTAAAATGCCTCACAAAATATAGCTACCAGGTAACATTCCAGAATTAAATGATGATAAGCAATACCTGCATTAATTTTAATTCAAGAATAGGTTCTCTTATTTTAGCTAGGTTTTAAACATAGTGGCTCGACACTAGCGTAAGTTGGAAACTGCCGTGATGATTTTATATGCAGATTTTTCTGGGACTATCTCCATTTCAAATTACCTGTTTCACTGTCTCCACGTATTCAGAACTCATCAGGCAACATGTCTAAATTTTTCACTTGTAGAGCATGATCATTCTACTTGCCTGGAGCAATCGGATGCTGGAATTTTAAGTGCAAACTATCTCTGGGTGTTTAATAAATTAAGCAAATTTATAAAATGATACAAAGAAGTTATTTTAGTTTAGCAGATTCTTGTGAGAATCTCTATCAAGACAGTAGAAGAACATCCCTGATAACATCAAATGTCGTAAGTCAGGCTGTCACTACTATAGTACTGAAGCGTCATCACTGTGAGACATGGAATAAACCCTTGTCCTAGGGTGATGCTGGAGCTGGTCTTTCAGGCTCTTTTCCTAAGTCTTCACTTTCATTCAAGAGTGGGCATGGAGAGTAAGTATCCCAAGATGCCTGCTATTCCCTGTCTGCAAACCTCCTACAGTTCTCCATTTTGTAATCTAGCCCCGAGATGGAAATGCTTATTCCCCTGGACAGGAGAGGTAGACTAAGTCAGTGCCACCTCCACACTGATTATTCAATTAGTATTACTTAAATTGAACAAGTTGATTTCAAATTCCTTGTCGTTCTTGCCCAGTAACTTACATAACTATTCCTAAAACTTTAAAACCTAAAAGTACTAGCCCTATCGTGAGCCAGGCCCTTCCAGGGCTTAAACTTTGAACAGGCTTGGTTAGGTAGTTTTAGAAGCTATCTGTACTCTTTAAAGCCACCAGGGATCTATTTAGTAAATAGCTACTTTTGTGCTAATTTGCATGGCTGAGTTGCTCTAATTTTCAGATGGGATGGGAACTTGGTAGAGCATAGTGAATGAACAGAGCTGTTGTGAATGGTTGTATGTGAATGAGTCAAATTGCTTTGAGCTGAACATTTTGGAGGGCTTTGTAGTGTGTGGGATGCTTGCTATAAGTGATATTCAGGTTGAGGTACTGAACCAAAGATACTTTTTACTTAGTGGCTCAAATAAGCCCTATCTGTTTTGTTTTTTTTTTAACTTGTTGGCTATAAGGGTACATACTAGAAAGACAAAGTAGTGAA